>CAKNYM010044532.1:47420-69544 GCA_932195095.1 Andricus curvator | reverse complement strand
AGAACCATGATCGTAGCTTCCGGAGCCTACAACTTCTCAAATAAAAATACGGATACTATCTGACGCTAGGAGAAGTCTAGAGCGGAGGGAGATGTGGGTGGGTCAGAGAAAATGAATAGTTTTTCTCTGACCCATGTCGACTCTTCTAAGATCCTCCAGTTACTGTCAACCACCTGCCCAAACCCGAGGAGGTCGAAGTATTTTGGTGAGAAGTCTACGAAGTTCAGCTTCCTCTGAAAGAAGACTCCGAGAAAATAAATATCTTCAAGGAGCTGTGCAGTGCCTTCATAACACCTGAGGAGGAATGCCCAACTATCACTATCGTGGTGGTGAAAATAGTATTAAGAGGCATAAAGCACATATAGTCGCAAATGGACGAGACCCTCTTCTTAAAATGGTCAGGAAACACGAAGAAGTGGGCAAAGGAGCGTTTCTGCACAAAGAAGCGGAGGAGGCTGCTGAAACGCTTGGGCTTCACTTCAAGATCAGGGGTAAGCAAAATGAATCAAACATTATTTATCTAGAATACTCACTCTTATGGCCCGAATCAAGAAAAAAAAGGAGAAAAACTTCCGTAAACAGCTCTTCGACAAGAGAATGCGCGGCATCTTCCACCGAAATGTGAAGGATCAGTCGATGTCGTATGTATGTATGTCAAGACGGTGTCATTTCAACTCTAGCATACCGTCGCCACATTTTGAGCCAAGATATTTCCGCTGGTAGCGGCAGAGCGTTTCATGCACACCCCGAAAACCTAGGACACATACTATCTAGTTGTCCAACTCAGGCGAGAACGACGTACTTCCAAAGGCGCAATGCGGCACTAAGACTGCTTCATTACCATGTCTTTCACTTTTACGGCATTAGCCCTAATATTGCTCCGCTAAACGCTTAAGGCCTGTCATAATTCTCCTTGACTTCGAGAAACGAAACATGTTCTTTATCGAATTTTCGGCACCAGCCGACAAAATCATCACAACCAAGGAGAATCAAAAGAAATAGAGGTAGTTGGGAAATAAGGGAGTTGCGACGGTTATACCCGGAATATTCTGTTACGCTAGTCGTCCTGATTATCGGTGCTCTTGGAGATGCCAAGCTTTTACTGGTTAATAGGCGGAAAATCATTCCTGCGTGTCAACGAAATGCTAAGATACTTCCGGGGAAAATGCAGAAAGCGGTCGTCCTTGTGTCGCTCCGTGTCCTCAGGGTGCACGAGACTTTGCCGAGTCATCATATTGAGTCCATCGCAGACGGTGACCACCTATCTCACTGTCGTCGTGAGACGTGGTTCCAGCTGAAATGTTATCCCGATTTCGCAGGGAGCGGGTGTAATTTTGTAGAAGGGCGATCGAAGTCGACCCGGTAGACGCGACTTTTAGGAGAGAGGGAAGACTCACGAAATGTTCCCTCTCCACTTACCACTCCATTCTCCGCATATAGCGGCGGCGCTCACGGACGGGTTATAAATAAGACGCGGAGGTGTAGTGGTGAGTGGTGGGAGGTGTTTCACGGGATCTCGAGCTCTTGAGCGAAAGCCCGATTTCTCGGGTACCTATCAACTCAATTATTAGCAATAATAACGCTCGGAAATTTTTGTTGATGGTTTCTTTAAAAAGAGCAACTCAAAAACTATTGAAAGGTGTGAAAACCTCGATTTCGATTTTTTTTAGAGTAAGCCCCCTTTCTTCGGCGCACGTCATATATATATATACATAATAAATAATATGAATAATATAAATTTGTTAAAATTAAATATACAAACCGTAAAGAAAAAAGTATATGTGTACTTTGGGAAATTAAATTATGTATATACACTGATAAATTTTTGGTTGTAAAATTTGATAGTATGATATTTATTTTCACAATGAGCCAATAGCAAGCTAGAATATAGCGTCACTATTTCAAGAATTACTATTGTGATTACTAAACTGTGAAGTTACAAAGTTTATTGGAATTGGAATAGATTCTGGTGCGTCGAGCCATATGACAAGCAACCAATTATTTTTCGAAGAATTCACTCCAAGCCGAATGAGTGTTCGACTCGCACAGAAAGGCATCACTGCTGAAGTTCTCGGCACCGGATTGAGTAACATAAACATTCTCAACGATAAAGATACTCCAGTTACAATAACTTTGAAGAACGTTTTGTATATGCCGTCTCTTGATGAGAATTTGCTTTCTGTGAGCAGGATTACAGAAAAAGGATTTAAAGTAGAGTTTGGCGAAAATGATGTAAAGATTTTAAAGAACCGAAAAGTAGTGGCAGCCGGAGTACAATACGGAAGACTCTACAAATTGAAGATGCCAGAAACAATGTACACTGTTAGAAATTTTTGCCGTAAATTCAAGTGAAAAGTAGATGAAGCCCAGAACAGTGCTAAATGTTCCTTAAAGTTCTGAACCTTTTGCATTGAAACTTAAGAAGCGAGTATTGAAACTTGAGAACCTTGTGTTGAAACTTAAGAAGCAAGTATTGAAAATTAAGAACCTTGTATTGAAACTGAAGAACCGAGAATTGAATCTTAAGAACCGTGTATTGGAAGCTTATGAACCTTGCGTATTAAATCCTAAGTATTGAGAATTGAAACTTAAGAACCTAGTGTTGAGACTTATGAACAATGTATTGAAACCTATGAACCGAGTATTGATACTTAAGAACCTACGAATGAAACCTAATAACCTACTATTTAAACCTAATACACATAAATTGAAACTCATGACCATAGTATTGAAAGTTACGAAACATATATTGAAACTCAAAAACATAGGGCCGAAAAGCGATGCTGAACATTGCTCCTGCCCCTTTTATATGCACACTACGCGAAATGTTGATTGCGAGAGAAATCCCGAAAGACTGCGCTGCGACTCCAGCGGTCAGCAGACGAAACTTCCGACTCCCACTCTCCGAGTCTCGACGCGCCAGACAGCGAGGTTTTATTTTAGAGGAGTAATCCTAAGTTTTGAAGATTTAGAAATATGTCGAAAAAGAGTCTGGAAAATTTAAGAAAGTTTTTTTTTTATTCAGTAGGGTTTTGATTAAGAACATATTTTTATTGTTTTATTTGAACGTTATAAGGCTGTAACAACTTAGGCGTTTGTATTTACGTTCCATATTACGTATGATATACTTCGGGTTCACGGACATTCCGATGTTTTAAAAATGTTATTTAAACGATAATAAATAAGTCAAAAGTCTGTGTTTATTGGATTTTATTATTTCAATTAATACTAGCTAATTGTTAAATAAAAATGTCGAAACTATTAACTTTCATAAATTTGAGACATGTATGTAAATTTTTAGTTCATCAGTGGAAATCAAGTTGCACTAACATACATTCTAAACTAGAATACTGAATATTTAATACTCTTATCATAACAGTTAAAACTTTCTTAACAATTTTGGAAAATCCTTTTAAGGTATTATACATTAACGATTCATTTAGGCCAACTTATACCTGAAACGCAGATTCAATACGGGGTGCTTGAAACTTCAGGCACCTAAACAGGCTCTCAATTCTGGGTATTGAATTTACAAACCTGTTCTTATACCTCAATACTTGCATTGAAAATTAAAGAACAGTTTCTGAACTTTAAATTTTATTCTTAACTATACAAAATAAATCTGAAATTTACTATACTTTTCCATTAACTTGAATTTCAATAAAGTGTATCTTGAATTTCAGGAAAATTTGTAACTGAAATTTAAGAACATTTTTAACAGTGTACGTAACGATAGGTGATGCAGCACACCATGAAAAATCTCTACACACATGGCATAGACGATTTGGACACAGGGATCCAGATGCTATAAAGGAACTCCAGAACAAGGATCTTGCAGAAGGAATAAGGATTAACGACTCTGGAATCAAGGAAACTTGCCAGTGTTGTATTGAAGCTAAAATGTCATGTAAACCATTTCCAAGTGAGTCACACACAAAATCGTCAGCAGTTGGGGATCTGATACACATTGATGTGTGTGGTCCAATGCAAACCATGACACCAGGCAAACGAAGGTTTGTGTTAACGATGATCGACGATTACAGCAGATTTACAAAAGTTTATCTAATGCATCATAAACATGAAGTACATATCAGATTTCATTAAAGAGTATGTTGAATGGGTGAAAACATAGCACGGAAGAAAGCCTAAGGTTATTAGATCGGATTGAGGAGGGGAATATGTAAACTCTAAATTACAGCAGTATTTAAAAATGAGAAGGAATAAAGATGCAGTATACGGCAGCGTATTCACCTTAGCAGAATGGCGTGGCGGAAAGAAAGAACCACAGTTTAATAGAAATGGCTAGGTGCATGCTAATTGAAGCAAAAATGTCTTACGCATACTAGGGAGAGGCAGTCAACACTGCAAACTATTTACAAAATAGGTTACCAACAAGGTCAAAAAGCAAAACACCTTATGAATTATGTTATTCAAGAAAGCCTAATGTAAACAATTTGCAAATATTTGGTTGTGTTGCCTACGCGCATGTCCCAAAAGAAAATCGAAAGAAATTAGATGCAAAAGCAGAAAAACTGACTTTCGTTGGATATTCAGAGGCATCAAAAGCATATCGTCCGTTAGATAAAGAGAAAAAACGAATCACCATAAGTAGAGACGTAATCTTTCAAAACAATGTGCCAACAGATAAAATTCCAAAGAAGAAAAACTCAATTGAAGAATCAATAGTCAGTTCAGCATCAAACGAGCAGGATGATATTCGAGTAGCAGAAGAAATTCCAGAAATGCAAGAAGAATCAGAGGAAGAAAGAAGCAGCAATTCAAACCATCAAGATGATACCGCGGAAGATTCAGGATCAAAATTCAGTCATCAGAACGATTTATCAAGCAGTGAATATGAGGATGTAGAAGTATAACCTAGAGAAAACGAACCTAGATGATCTACAAGAAGTAACATCGGAGTACCACCTAACAGGTATATGGCAGGGTTACATTTAGTCACGCAAATAGATGAAAAACCAAGGAATCTAATGAAGCAATGCGCAGTGCCAACAAGGATAAATGGAAAGCAGCAGCAAAAGAAGAGACGGATTATCTGGATATCTGGAATATGGAGTGGATTATGACGAAGTATTTGCTCCTGTGGTAAGATAAAGTACTTTTAGAACTTTATTATCTATTGCAGGTAAAGAAAAAATGTTTGTTTATCACTATTATGCAAAGACGGCATTTTCAAATGTATATTTAAAAGAAACTATCTACATGAAACAGCCAGATGGTTTCCAAGTACCTGAGAAGCAGAATTGGGCGTGTAAGTTAAACAAAAGTTCATACGGTCTAAAACAATCAGCCAAGATATAGATATATATTGACAACATTTTGCAAGAACAAGGTTTCGTTCAAGGTAAAGAAGACCTCTGTTTGTACATAAAGAAGGTTGAGGGCGGAGTAATCTACCTCATCACGTACGTAGATAACCTTGTGATTGCAAGCAAGAAAGAAAAACAAATAATCCAAATAGGTGAAGTTTTAAGAAGCAAATTTCGACTCATGAGCTTGGGCAAATTAAGCCACTATTTTGGAATAAAAATAAATTGAACAAAACAAAGAGCGAATTTTTCAAATAAGTCAACTCGAATACATAGAAAAGATGCTGACATACGTATCATCAACAGAAGCCGAATATTTGCAGAGGCAACTCAAGAGGCGATTTGGTTACGGCAGTTATTAACAGACTACGGAAAGGTAATACAAGGTCCTATAGAAATTCTGGAAGACAATCAAGGATGTTTAAAGCTTTCTGCGAACAAAATGTTCAGCAACAGAACAAAACATATAGCAACAAAATTTCACTATGTAAGGGATTTTAAGGGAAAAGGATGAACGGAATACGAGTACTGTCCTACAGAGCACATGTTGGCAGATATGCTCACTAAACCAATGAACAATATCAGATTGTCCATGCTTCGGGTATGGTTGAAGAATTGAAAATAAAAAATAAAAAATAAAAATGAAAATATGCTTGAAGAATTAAGGCTTCCAGAATCATCGTTGAGGAGGGGTGTTGGAGAGAGCAACGACGACAGCTATCGAAGTGTGAAAAATGTAGGAAGTGAGTCAGAATAAAGTCAAAGAAGTGAGTATGGCAACCATACTACAGTGATGTGTGTTCGTATGTGTCATGCGGGTCAGCTCGCGCTGACACATAGTTCAGTTCGTACGGAGCTTCTAAACCGTGAAGAACCATAGTCGGACTTTTAAGCATTTCTCATATTGATTTCTATTTGTACATGTGTACACTCGATCATTACTATTCGTTTCAGAATATACATATATTCCATTTGATTCAATATTACAGAGGTCATTTGCTTATTCACCGCCAACAAGTGAATAAAACTTTTTTGTCATTAATAGATTTAAATATTTTAATTATTCGTGTCCCACAAGCAAAATATTTTTAATAATAATAATAATATGAAGTACAGAATTTGTAATTACAGGCAATATGCCTGCAGGTGCCCCTTAAACCTTGACAACAGCGCCATCTGATACGCGAACTATTGGGTATCTAAAATTTATTGTCACGAAAAATGTTATATTGCGGTTTGAATTTAATTATTTACTGTAATATTTCTTGTTAATATTGAATTGAAATTCAAATTTCTTCCTAATGGTTCCAAATTAGTGGCGCTGTCATAGATACTCAACAGGTGTATACATCGCAACCCTTGCAGATAACAGTATTGAAATTAAAACAATGTAATGTAAATGCAATGTAAAGACAGATAGAAACGATTAAAGTTATTAATATAAGCATTGACAAATGTTCTTATTAAATTTGAAAAATAACGTAAATGATATTACACATTCTTCTTATCATTGAAATAACAATTATTACTAATGATGGGTCATGTATAATCACATGAAGCAATATCTATAGGAAAGTTACCCATGAAGTTTTACTACATACAAAATATACTGTGTACTATATTACGGAATTTTATGACAAATTCATGAATTTTCAAATTGAAAAGCGCTAGTATGTATTTCGGAAAATTAAATCATACCACCCCCAGCGCTACACTTGATCGATTAGTTTCAGAAATTCATTTAAAGTCCATTATAAAGACAGGCCTGCCAAATGTCCATGTTCAATAAATAATTGTAATTAAAAATTCTGTAATTCATATTATTATTATTAAAAATATTTTGCTTGTGGGACCCGAATAATTAAAATATTAAAATTTATTAATGACAAAAATATTTTGTTCAGTAATAGTATTTGGCGAATTTGAGTGATCTCACAACATTCTATTGCGAAATTTTTATGACCTCTTACATATATATACATACATACATACATATATATATAGATGGATGCAGAAAGCTGTCATCCTTGGGTCTGTGTTATTGAAAATTCAGATCTTTTTTTTTTAATCGTCTTCTTTTCTTCACAAAAATTCATCTATTTTGATTGAAAATGAACTCTTTTCTTGAGTATTTAACTGTTTTGTAAAAATTTCGTATTTTTCATCTATAATTGAACTATATAATACAAAATGTAAGTATCTAGTCGAAAGTTGAAGCACGTTGTTAAAAATTATTCCATTTTGTTTAAAAATCAACTATTTTGTTGAAAATTCATTTGCTTGTTGGTTGATAATTCATTTGAATGTAAATTTAACTATTTCATTTTTGGTATACAAACTTATCATTTTTATTAGAAAATTCATGTTCATGATTCTATTATTCATTAAAATAATTATTATCCAATTTGGGATGCATTACAACTATTATATAAAAAAAATTAATTGAGTATCAGTTCACTTATAGTTGCCACTGATTGAAATTAAATGTGAAATAATATACGTTTCATTGTAATCAACAATTAAAAAATAATTTAAAAATCTAATTATACTATGAATGCGGTTACCACATCTAGAAGCAAATGAATAGAAGAGAGAGAAAAGACTACGGTTACTGTATTGAAGGCTTCGCGTAAAGCGTAACTAAAAAAGCAAGATAGAAGCATTCACATGAACTCACGAACACAATAAACGGAATCAAAGTTATGAAGAACCTTGGTTGCCCGTAACATACCGTATCTCCGCCCCCTACCTAGAATGCCGAACGAGTAGGGCACTGAGAAGTCACCACAGATCTTCTTAAACATTCGGGCGGAGAAAAACACGAATCTTGAACTGGTGAAGTTTTTTTCGGCAACTCGCACGAAACCCGAACCTTCACAACAATATTACAACCATATAAGCTACATAAGTCATTATTATATTTATATCAACGGAAACCTTAATTATTCATCTTTCATTGCCCGTTTGCAAAAAATTGTTATGTTCATTACACTATTAGAAATTATGGTCTAAAGATATTTTCAGAATAGTACTCCCAGCCGGTTCGCCTTCTTATTTGGCGGCGAGGCATATGACGGCATTCGGCAGTGCATTTCCTATTTAAAATATGAATTTTCGCAAAGAATTATATTCACGTGTTTTTCCTCTCATTGCACCTTCCTATTGAGAATGGTAATTTTTCTAACCTATTTTTCAACTTATGTTGTTTAAACTGCTAGTTTTTGCAACTACTCTTTTATTATTCATTTTATGAATATCACTTTTTCCTAACTACAATTTAATATCGAAAATATTAGTCTCTTCAACTCTAAATGGCAATTTTTGAGTTTGGAGTATATTTATAATTAATATGAAAAAAGTATTTCTTCGTATCGCTGTGGCAATTTATACTCTTTTCTCGACTATATCCTAGACTGCCATCGAACTCTTGTAAAAATAAATATTATAATACCAAATTTTACAACCAACAGTTTCTTCGTGTATATTCAACAAACGTGGTTATATTTCTCTATACTTCAAACGATTTTAAACGAAAATAAATATATTAAACTTGATTTCAATCTCTATTGACTACTTTTTTTCTTTAGTTGTATTTTGGGCCTCTTTATTAGCACGCAATGTACTTTTTCAATGATTTAATTGTATATTATCCCTCCTATATATTCTCTATGTTATACTAATAAATTGTATTCAATAGCGTTATTACTCTTTAGTGCTTGTGTGGAAAAATGTCATGGCAGTCTGGTATCAGATCTGGCCCAGGTCTGACTTTATCTAGACTTTATAGTCTGGAAGATCTGATCTGGCTTAGATCTAGTCTGAAAGTTCTAGTCTATCTCAGGACTGGCCCAGGACATATTTCCAAAAAGTTACAGTGTGTCTAAAAGAGTAGAAAATAAGAAATTCACACTATGAAAACAAAATTTTGGTTGTAACCTTGAAATTCTAGTCTGATCAAGGTTTGGTGCTGATCAGCTAGCCCAGGAAAAAAAAGTTCTACGTTCGATCAGCAATTTTTTTTTACGTATTTAAAAAAAAGTTACTGGGTGTCTAAAATGATAGAAAATAAGAAATGCACACTATGGGGACGGCGACAAACACTTGCGGTCGCATGTTTAATTTTTGGTGTTGTTTGTTCGAGAGAGATGTTACGACTATTTCAAGACCAAAATGAAAAGAGGCGCTACGTTTATTTTCGATTTTTTTTATTAATTTAAAAAAAGTTAGTATTTAACCAAATTTATGTCACTGTTGTACAAAATAATAATTATTGATCATTGAAATCACATAGTATCATTGAAAAGTTCCATTTATGATAAATGTATAACATTAGCTCAATACTAATTACATGGATTTAATATTATAGTGAATATAAGCTGTTACATTCGCAAAGCGCGCGTAATAACCGAGAGTTGTACTCTGAATGCTTTATGGAAACTTTGTACTTACTCGAAGCACTTTTAAAATCAAAGTGCACTGATTTCATTGCTTGTGCATAATAAAATCCTAAGCCCATCAGCGGTTTTTTCACAAAAATCTTCAACGCGCAAAAAAACAGCGTGAACCTTAGGAGTGACGGATACGTTTAAATTCATGTAAATGCTTTTGAAAGCAGCAATTTTCGCTTTAAAATCAGCATCTCAAATTTGACGTAAGCAAACATCTACAACTGCCTTAAAATTGGCCAAGGCTTTAAAATATCTTAAACAGCCCAAACTACATTTCGACCGTAAGATATCGACTTTGTTTAGAAGCATTTTACAGGAATTTCCTTTGAAACCCGGACTCCCGTTAGTTATTTCGCGTTGCACATTGTACGATTCTGCCCACTGTAAAGCCTCATCTTCAAATTCATATGAGATATGTGTGAATATAGTATTAAGTGTGCTCAGCAGCAAATGCAATTTTGGTGGACGGATGATTTCTCGCAGTGTTTTGTCTTCATTAGTACTCCGAAGTTGAGGGTGAATGCAATTCTTATAATCCTTTGCATTCTTCTTTACAGCTCCCGCTTCAAGTCAATCCATTTAATTTTACATTATGTTTACAATTTTTCTGTCAATCCCTTTTTCCTGGAGGTGATTTTTATTTGCCTGGCACCACGTACAAGGAAATAAGACTATTGTGGGACATGATCCCGGCTATGATGTTAGCTAGCTTAAGGTCAGCTGCAATGGTTCCTTCAACAGTGTTAATATTCATTGCAGACCACAGCAGTGCTACGTTTTGATAATTTTCCTGTGAACATTGCACTAATGCAAGTACGAGTAGCTTCTTCATACCCGAATCTTTGAAGCGCTTTGCGCAAACTCCATATTTGTAACTTTGACGAATTCTGTCCACTTTGTCATCTTCTTCGGTTGATTGAATAGAAACGCATACTTTCAAAAACTTACCTCCTCCATCGATCCCAAACTTCAAATACATTTTTTTCAACAGCCTCCTTTCCTTGATCTTCTGAATTAATCCACTGACTTCGGTACAATAAGCAATCGTTTCTGGAGCATCACTGATTTTGTCTACCTTTACATTAACGAAATCAAAACTTTTCAGACTGAACTACTTATCCATAGAATGGGTCTCAATCGAAAGCTTTACCTTTAAATTAGATTCAATAATATTTGAATTCTTTGAAATTCCAAATGCTGTTTTGAGACTAAGGTTGAAACTTGTTCGAATCTTCTGAAAATCTTTCGCAGAAAGTAAGGGTTTCTTAAGAGTTTCCCTGGTTGAAAAATCTTCCTGTATTTTTTCCGCGGCCTTTCTGCAATCACGTTCGCAGATAAATGCAGATAAATCTTCCTTCTTATATCTGCAAAACTCCCCAATTTCTCTGCTAATTTGGTCTGACAGATATTTGCGTGAAAATTAGTATGTAGAGAAAAATTATTTGCAGCGAAATGCAGAGAATCTCGGCATTTCTCTGTCTATCTTCTGCAAGTTCCCTGTAAATTAGATGTAACGGAGATTTGCAGGAAAAAGTACCATGTAGAGAGAAACATTTACAGACAAATGCAGGGAAGCTCTGCTTTTTCCTACAATTTCTGTGCAAACTAGGTCTTACCGAGATTTGCAGGAAAAGGACTTAGAAGAAATTTATCGAGAGGAACTGCTTGCAGAAAGAAGCAGACAAAGTCTGCTTCGTTCTGCAAATTCTCTGAAAATTAGATGTAACGGAGATTTTCAGGAAAAAGTACCATGTAGAGAGAAACAATTGCAGACAAATGCAGGGAAGCTCTGCTTTTTCCTACAATTTCTCTGCAAACTAGGCCTTACCGAAATTTGCAGGAAAAGGACTTAGAAGAAATTTATCGAGAGGAACTGCTTGCAGACAGAAGCAGACTAAGTCTGCTTCGTTCTGCAAATTCTCTGCAAATTAGACGTAACGGAGATTTGAAGGAAAAAGTACCATGTAGAGAGAAAAATTTGCAGACAACTCTGATTTTTCTGCAATTACTGTGCAAGCTAGGTCTTACCGAGATTTGCAGGAAAATTTTAATTCGCAATGGGTTAAAATGAAGTATTTGAAACTGAAACAATATTTGAACGGGTGCAATTTGAAATTGAATAAAAGAGTCTGATAATGAGTTTATTCATTTTAAATTATTTTAAAATTGAAAATAGTTGATAAAGCTTCAATCGGACGTTTACATTTGTGTAACCACTAAATTCACGGTCGTTTTCCGGTTTTCCGGTTTTATAAAAATCCTGCTCATTTCCCGGTCCAGCGGCTACCACATTTTAAAATTATCAGTTTTAGGGTAAAAAATTCAAAATTCAAAAAGGTCGAAAAAATGAATTTTTCCAAAAATTGTCTTCGTCATTTTGTGAACATCAAAGCAGATCAAATTATATATTTGTTCTGACAAATTTTCAATTAGAAGTTTTTTTCCATACTTTACTTTTTATTCATGTTAGTATTTATCTTAATAATTGTTATACTATTTTTAATCTCTATATTTGTATATTTAATCTCTCCCTTTTACGGGTTTGAGGGTTTCCGCTCCCTGTACATATATTTACATTTCATCCTTAACCTAACTTAACCGCTGCTTATATTCTAATGTTTCGCCTTACTTAAAATAACAATAATATTATAACTATTGGTTCTTAAACTTCTACAAATGAGCGATCTTCCAGGGCTTCCGCTTTCTCTTACCACCAAATACATTTTCACCGATTTAAAAATTTTAAATTTTTGCTAGTTACTTTCCTTTAGACAGGATCACCCATTTGGCTCTGCCCTGCTCCCTTGCTTTCTCTCACTTCTTCCAGTTTTTCATCCACGTCACTCCCTGTCCATTACCATCCAAAATCCATCTTACACACTCATCCACACTCAACTGTTCACCTTCCTCTCCTGTACACCTCTCTAACACATGTGCCCATGACTCCATTTGGTATCCACATACTCTGCACACATTGTCCTCTTCATCCATCCAATATCTACAGGATCTCACTCCTTCCCCGATTCTAAACCGTACCACTCTATTCCATTTGTCTTCCTTTTTTAATTTTTTGCAAATATTCTGGTTCTGCTAACCCTTTGACCATCATATACCATCTATTGTACCTCGAATCCATAATCTTTATCCATCTCTCTTCTCTTTGTTTTACTAATAGCTCTAACTCTATGTTCTCCCACTCCAGTACCCCTTCTTGTATATCACAAGCCCTCCTCATTTTTTTCCTTTCTTCCTCCCATTTCGTATTTCCCAAATTGCCTCGCGTCTCCTTATTCCGAACTTCGTCCAAGCACACTTGTGCTATTCTGCTCCCTTCTCCCCTTTTCAGCTTCTCTTCAAACTTCCAGGCTCTCTTGAATGGTCTAGTTACCATTTTTTCCCTTCCTATTTCTTCCCTTAGCATGTATCCTGGGCAACTCCAACTAACCCCCATTACCCATCTCAGAAATCTCTCATGCATGCTTTCCACTTTCCTATATTCCTTCCATCCCCAGACCTCCACTCCATAACACAACATCGCCCAAACCAACGCATCAAACATCCAAGCCCTCATTCTCCAATCGTCATTGAACCTTCTCTTTCCTATACCCCATACTTGGCCCACTACTTTACTCGCACATTCGATTCTTTTCCTCACCTGTACCTCATTTCCCCCTCCTGCCTTAAACCAAAAACCTAAGTAACAGAACTCCTCCACACTTTTCACTGTTTGTCCGTTCATCTTCCAAACGTAACCTATTTTGGTCTTTCTATTTCTGAAGCACATCACCTTGGTGTTCCCTACGTTCACTGTCAGTTCTTTTGTTCCCACGTACTCTTCGAAAATTCTTATCATTCGGTTCATCCCCATCTCATCGTCTGCTAATAGAACTACGTCGTCCGCATATGCTAGAGAACATAGTTTGCTATTACCCAAAATCGTCCCCCCTTTCCCTTTCTCCTTTAGCTTCTCCTCTAAGTTTGCCAGCAGCATATTAAATAGTAGCGGACTCAACGGGCACCCTTCCCTTAGATCTCTTCCTGTCCAGAAAACCTCCCCCTTCCCCCCCCCCCCCTATCTTCACCCTAATTCTGGTTTCAGTAAAAATTTCCTTTATCATCTCCACCAACCCTTCCTCTATTCCCCTCTCTTTCATTGCCTGCCATAGCACTTTTCTATTAACTGAGTCAAAAGCTGCTTTAAAATCTACGAACAAGGCGACTAATTTCCCTCTTTTTCTCCCTAAGTTTCTGTTAACCAAGTAGTTGAGTACGTAAATGTTATCTATTGTCCCCATCCCTTTTCTAAATCCCGTCTGATTGTGTGGAATACTTTGTTTCTCTTCTATCTGATTCTCTAACCTTTTTCTTAGAATTTCTGCGTATATTTTATAACCCACTGGCATGAGAGTGATCCCTCTGTACTCGTCTACCTTCTTACCCTCCGCTTTCTTGACAAGCGGTAACACCAGCCCTGGACTATCCTTCTATTTTCCCCTTTCATCCTATTTTGTTCTCCCCCTAACAGAACCTTAAAATAGTCCGCCCACTCGCCCATTTCTATTTCTTCATTCACGCCCTTCCTACCTCCTCTTTCCCTATTTATCACATCCCAGACCCTACCTTCTTTGATCGCTTTTTCTACTTCTTCCTTGTATTTCTCCTTTCCCTTTTGCTTTTTCCTTTCCAGCATCCTTTCATGTTCTCTTTTTCTCCTGTTGTACTCCGCCTTCTCTATTTCTCCTTTCCTCCATTTTCTTACACACTATGTCATTCTCTATTTACTCTCCCTGCATTCCTCGTCCCACCAGCCTCTCTTTTCCTCTTCTCTTCCTACTTTTGTACCTACCTCATCCCTTACCTTCTCAATCGACCCTTTCAACCTTTCAATTAACGAGTCTACTCCCTCCTCCTTTTCATACCTAACATTCTGCTTTTCTATTTTTTTTTTAAACTCTTTTAATTTATCCACCCCCCAGACTCCCATTTTCGTGTTCCTTTCTCCCCCTCTTTCCTTTCTCCCTCTGCCGCGCTTATGGACGCCACCTTTCAGTGTAGCTATTACTGGGAAGTGTTCAGACCCTATCTCATTCCCCACATTCATACTGCCTATCATATTCCTCATTCTTTCTTCCGCCAGGATGTAGTCTATTACTGTTTCTCCCTTACCTATAAATGTGATCTCTCCTTTTTCATCTCCTTTCATGTTGCCATTACAAATAAACCATCCTGTTTCTCATATTACGTCTATTAACCTCCTCCCCTCCCGGTCTATCTCCCTATGTTTGGAGCTCCTTATGTAGGTTTCCTTTTCTTCATCCCAAGTCCCTCCCCCTTGCTCGCCAGTCCAGGCATTCAAGTCACCTCCTATCAAAACCAACTCTTCCTTCTTTTCCTCCATCCATCTCCTTATTACTCTCCAACCTTCCTCTTCCCCTCTTCTTCTATATACACAAACCACCGCTATTTTGACTTTTCCAATTATTATCCTTCTTACCATTGTACCATCCTTCTCCTCCCTGTCCTCCTCTATTCTCCCTTTTATTGACAATTCTTTTCTCACCCCTGAGACCATGCCGCCCATCCCTCTACCTTTAACGTGTTCCTTTCTTGCTTCTTGCATTGTCCACACATAACCTTTAGGTAACCTCCTTTTCATCCCCTTCCAATCCTTCTCATCGACCCAGGTTTCACTCATCATAATCACATCCCACTTTTCTACTTCCCGAAAAAAATCTTCATTCTTGTTCTTCAAGCCTGAAACATTCCAGAAAGCTATTTTCACGTTTTTCTCCTCCCTTCCCTCACATATCCTTCTCACTTTTCTTCCGCCTTGCTTTTTGGAAACCCCTCTGTTTCATCTCTAACCTCTTTTGCATCTTCCTTCTTTCTACCTTTCTCAACTATTTTTCCCTTTTCCCTTATTTCTTCTAATTCCTCGTCCCAGAACCATTCCTCCCCATTCATCCATAATCTGTCTCTCCCTATCCATACCATGCGTCCCTTTTTCCTCTCTACCCATGCCCTCTGCTCCATCTGCCATCTCCTTTTCCTCTCCCTCCAAGTCAAATCCTCTTCAATTATTTCCCTTCTTCCTTTCAATAATTTTTTGTTCTCCAGAATTTTCTTTTTTTCGTCCTCACTCCCTACTTTTACTATAAACATTCCTTCTTTTCCTTCCTTCGTCCCACCTATTCTCTTAACTCCTTCTACCCTTACCTGAACTACAATATCTCTCAAAAGATTCTTATTTCCACTTCCCCTTTTTCACTCTCTACTGTCAATCCCTTAACTACTATGTTATTTTTTCTCTTTGCCCTTCCATCCCCTTCCAATCTCCTTTCAATGTCACTTAGTCTCTTCTTTAATCTTTCATTCTCATTTTGCACGTACCTACTACTCTCCTCTCCTATTTCCGCACCCTCTGTTTCTTTCCCCATATGCTCATTCCTCATTTCTAAGTTGTTTACTCTTTCTTCCAACTGTTTTATCTGACTATTGCTCTTTTCGTCATCCTCTTTCTGTCTATTCTCTATACTCTCTAATTTACCCCATACCTTGTCCTTCTCCTCTTTCCAGAGTTTATCCCACTCTTCCCACTTTTCTCTTACTTTTCTCACTTCCCCCCTTACGTCTTTCCCCTGCCTATTCATATCCCTATTCCTATCATCCAGTCTCTTCCTTGTTTCCTCTCTGAACCCTTTTATGAGAGCCTCTAATTTTTCAAAAATTGCTCCGTCCCCCCTATCTCTTTCTGGTGTTTTCCGTTTAGTGAGTTTAGTTCTAACCTTCTTGCTTTCCTTGTCCCTTTCTACATCGTCAACTTCCTCTCTTTTTATTTTTTCTTCTCCTTCACTACTGGTCGCGCTCACTTTTTTTCGCCATTCGTCCAAACTCCTATTCGAACCCGCGCTGCCTAGCTTGTTAAGGCGCTGTAGGTTAGAGGGCCTCCCGCGTTGATGGCCCGTACCTGAATCCCTTCGCTCTGGCGTCGAAACCCTGGTCAGTGTCTCTAACGTCTCTTCACAGCTACTGTCAATATCCCCCTTCTCCCCACTGACCGCGCTCTCAACCACCTCACCTCTTGTTTCATCACTTACCTGCCCTCTGTCGCCTGATAGTGGGCTTCGTACCGTCGGCATCCTAGTATCCTACCTTACCCAGTATTCCGAGACGTTTCCCGCTCTTTACTCGCCTACCCCTTACCCCGCAACTAGTTTTCTACTCCTAACCTCAAAACTCACGCGCTCCAATTTCCCTTTCTCACAACTTACTTTCACACTTTACACCCTTACCTTCACTCACCCTTCTTCCTTTACCCCTGATCTCCTCACTCACTGCCTTTTCTGCATCCACACTCGCTGATTCCCTTCAACAAAGCCAAAAAACCGAAACTTGACACAAAAGAGTTCTCTCCCGGTCTAGCGGCTACCACATTTTAAAATTATTAGTTTTAGGGTAAAAAATTCAAAAAGGTCGAAAAAATGAATTTTTCCAAAAATTGTCTTCGTCATTTTGTGAACATCAAAGCAGATCGAATTATATATTTGTTCTGACAAATTTTCAATTAGAAGTTTTTTTCCATACTTTACTTTTTATTCATGTTAGTATTTATTTTAATAATTGTTATACTATTTTAATCGGCGCATATATAGCAGATTTTTTATCCATACATTTTTTAAATTTTCTTATAATTTTTGTATGTTTTGTTTTGTGTGATCCTTAATTTGAAAAGCAAATATTTCATATTAAACATTTTTTTCACAAATTCAAAAATGAATCATTTAATTTTCATAAGGATACAATTTGCATTTTTTTTCTCAAGATAGGGTAAAAGATACAACATTTTTGCATCAAATATTTAGTATTAGGTTGAAATATTTTTGACCACTCATTCAGTAATTTTGGGAAAAAAGTGTAAACAATAACATTTTCTTGGGTTTATATACCGTCGAATATAATCGATTTTTCTACAAAACTGCGATGATTTTTTCTTAATTTCTGCCAAGATCTGAACTTTGAACAAATAAGTCGTAATAATTTCAAATTGTGAAATCTTTCATAATTTTAGTGTTCAAGTATAAGAAATTTTTGAATATTTGAAGCCTATTTCTTCTAAGTTCAGACTTTTCATTTCAAGGTATTTTCTTTACAACCAGAATCATTATATTGTATACTTTTTACTCTAAAATCTTCATATTGTTGAAATACACTCTAAGAAAAAGTCTATTAACAGTAAAATTACGTTCCTTTCAGAATGCGTCCTTTCAAATTAAGCAGATTTCTTTTGTCCGTCAATAGAATCGTTTCACTGTTCAAAGACTGATCCGTTAAATGCAAAACGGAACTAGTTTTACTGATAAACGATTTCTTTTGGCTTTGAAAAGAATTCCTTTAACTATTAAAGGATTTCATTTGTTGGCTAGCGGAGGAAGTGCGCCTCGCCTGCCCATGAGTGAATATCGCTTAGCACCCAATGTGCGCAAGTAAATTTTTTCAGTGCAAAAAAACGTGCGAACTGATATAGAAAATGGATTTCTTCAAAAAAAATAGGAATCCCAGATTGTGAAGCGAGAAGTTTGGAAGGTACGTGTACTGAAAGAACAATTTTTGCTCCACATAACCTCACTTTTCATTGTTATAGAATTGATAATTATCGACTTTATATTTACATTCACCAAAGTTCGGCTTTTGTACATTTCTTGCACGTAATATCATGCAATAAGTTTCCTTTTAACGTTCAAATTATTCTTACTTTTGTCCGACAATAGATTTCACGTCAAGATCAAAGTTAAAGGAAAACCTTTCACAGTTAAAGGATAGCATTTGAAACGACAATCCTTTAACTATGAGAGGATTTCCTCTCATGCCAATTTTGAATGGAAAATCCTTTAATAGTGAAAGGAATCGTTTGACAGTCAATAGTCTGTTTTTAGAGTGTAAACCAGCATTTGAGTAATAAAACGTGTTCGTCGATAATATGAGCTTGACCTTAAAAAATGCACCACATCAAAATCACATTATAACTTATAGGACATTTAATTCAAAGCCCGCCATTATACCCAACTCTCCCCTAGTTATTATACAATATTTCTGTGACAAATGTTAGAAAAATATCCCGGCTCAAGTAAGAAAATTAAATAAACTCGGGCCACCAAAAACTTTTGGTCCGGCACTGGTCGTTTCTCACAAGTGATAAGAATTTTCTTTGTTAGTATATAAGGACCATTTCGACTGATACCCCCAGCGTGCGATATTCTGCATTAGGGAAGTGCGTTGCTTGCATTATATATATGTTAGAGTGGTCCAAAAAAGCGACTGTTTAAATGTTCATGGGCGACTGGAAATTCGTATAGCCTAGGCAAAATCAGAATATGCCTATTTTTTTGTCTTGTTGTAGAGTCATTTTTCAGCTCGCTAAAATGTTTTTAAAATTTTTGTTAAAATAATGTAAAAGTGATAAAACTGTGAGTCCACTCTAAGGATTCACCTGCTTGGCGACTTTTATAGAATTTGTAGAATTTCAAAAGTTATGAGTTATTTAGGATTTTATGGTATGTTCGTGCCTTTACCCGGTTTGCCAAGTTCTGCCACTCCCTTTAGTTTAGGGTCAATTTGTATTTCGAATTTCCAATAGAATAGGTTCGACTTAGCCATTTATGACGTTCGCCATAAACGCTTCACCTGTATATCCTACGGGTGAACCTATATACCTATACGAATTTCCAGTCGCCCATGAACATTTAAATAGTCTCTTTTTTTGGACCACTCTAATATATATATATATATATATATGTTAGGTTAGGCTATGTGTTTACAATAAGTTAAGAATGTGTCTCTCGTGTGTCCTCCGTCCGTCCTTTCCTTCCTTCCTTCTGATATACAAAGTGGGTTAAATGTGGAAGCCGCCCCTCCATATAAATCGGAATCTTTTTTTTTTCGTGTTGGAAACGACGGCGCACTTTTGTTTTTAACGGACTTTATTTTCGCAAATTTTGAAGATTCTCGAGAACAATGCAGAGAATTGTCTGCCGCAGAGTAATGCAGAGCATCGCTGCATTTTTGCTGAAGTGCTTCAATTCAAACAGTAAAGCAGAGACTTTTACAGAGTATTTGCGAATATTCTTTGCAGAAAACTCGCTGAGAAATGCATGAGCATGCAGACCATTTTTTGAAGAAGAGTAATGCAGAGTTCTTCTGCATTTATGCTAAAGTGTTTCAATTTAAGCAGTAATGCAGGAGACGTTTGCAGAGGACTTACAGAGCTATTGCACGGATATTATGAATTAATTTGCAGAGAATTTGCAGAGAATCTTTTCCACCAGGGTTCGTCTTTTTTTTTGTCTAGCTGATAGTGAAAATGTAGCGACAATGTAGAAGTTGGTGCCTTTTCAGTCTCATTCATTTTTTGCTTCTCAAGAGATAAAATGATCTTTTCGGCCTTTGGACACGATTCTGCTATAAACTTATTTAAATTGTCTAAACGAGAGGACGAATTGCATTTGTGTGATAATTCTCTACACTGTTAAAAATGTTTGCAAGTTTAATATACATTTAATATACATTTGTATATTAAATCTAAAACCTAGGTATACGGAATCGCCATTAAGAGACTATGTTATTAAATTTCATATACCGCATATTGATCATTTATCAGAAAAGTCCGATATTTGCACTTTACAAAAATTAAAAACAATTCTGGCAGCAATTTTCAATTATAAATGATCAAAAAGAATATTTTCTCCTAGATGAATGTAAACTACACTGGTTTTTCAGAGACAAGTTCAATTAAACAAATAATCAAGAAACCTAACCTCCAAGCACCTGTACTCACGTTAAAATTCTAACGTTCGCAGCGAATTTTAGGAATAATTCCACCCGTACGTTGCACTTTAATTGTAAGTAAGAATTTAGTCGACGAATGTAAGGTTATTGCTTTAGTTTTTAAAATTTGACAAGATCTGAAGGTATCAAAGCACTTGTTGTTTTCACGCATTCTGTTTTACCGACTTTAATATACATGTATATTAATTTTACAACATGATGGTATATTAAAATTAATGTACGGTATATGCAAATGACTTTACTCACATGTATATTAAATTTCGATCAGATTTTTTTAACAGTGTATGCTATTAGGCAAAAACAGCAGCTGCTGCGATTTTAAGGGACGGCTTCATTTGTTGATCTAAAAAAACAGAAGGAATCGTTTAAGAACTTAGAAAGACATCAGGATGAATTTAGTTTTTTGGATCCTACTTGAAAGACTTACCTGAGACCTTTTTATTTGAAATATCTGTCAATATTCCTTGCCGCTTTGGTAAAATCTTGGCTTTTGCAAAATTCCGAAAATTCTGAGTTCTTGGTACACTTGTAAGCTGACAAACTCGACAATAACACCGGCTGTTGGATGTCACTTTCTTACTTCTGCTATATACCGACCTCGAGTTTGAAATATCTGGCAAATTGATCCCTTTTTTTATATGGTATATATCTCTTACACATGCACTGCACAAAGCACGTGGTAAACGATCATCATCTGCGTCATACACGAACACACTTTCAACATTCTCTTCCAATGGGGGTCCAGCGATACAATTTTTTTTAAAGATGAAGATAATTTCCTCCATATTTTCATTTGCGTGGTGCAGCATATGTGTAGCGGGCGTAAAGTTTCATGTCGGCCCGGCGGCGGAGTGCGCATGTGCAAACGTCACTGGGCTGGAAGCGGCCACATTACGCCTGCTTCACGTGCATGCAATGGCGCGTTTTCAAGGGGGGTCGGACAAAACTAGTTGTGAATTCGATCTCGAGTGTTTCCACTTTGTTTGTATTTATAATTATATGGTGCTCATTTCACGAGCACTTTGCTTCCCGTTAGCAAATGTATTTGCTTCCTCATAGAGGAAGCATTAGTTATTTTTTTCAATAATAGACAAACCAAAGTCTTCATTTTGATCAATTTAAAAATAGAAATGTATAAAAAATGCAAAACTACAAAATAATACAAAAAAAATTGTTAGCACAAAGACAAATCAGACAAATCAAATTTTGTATTCGAAATGATGATTTTTTAAGCTGGAAAAGGGAAGGGAAAAGTTCTGTCGCACTCTATCCCTTTCCCAGCTTTATGATTTCTTTACAAAAATTGTCAGAATTACTCTATTTGCAAATTTATGATCAAAAAGTCTTTTCTATTCATGCATAAAATTTGAATTATGTCGATGAAAAAAGTTGTTCTGTTTGAAACAGATGACTCAAATATTATAAATGCTATGGGTCAATCGATTCGTCTTGAACCACTGAATCTTTTATATTCTTGCATCAACTTTGAATTATGTTGAAGAAAAAA
>CAKNYM010044532.1:0-47410 GCA_932195095.1 Andricus curvator | reverse complement strand
AAAACCGTATTTTCAAATATTATGCATTACCATAGCTTTCTTACTCTTCAATAAAATGTATCAATATTATAGGTCAATCGATTCGACTTAAATAAACGCATCTTTTCTGTTCTTGCATCAACTTTGAATTATGTTAAAGAAAAAAGTTTTACTATAAAAAACCGATTTTTCAAATATTATTTAGTGCTCAGAAAAAATGCAACAAATATTTTTAGAAATCCTTCGGTCAGTTTCAAGATATTAGTCGGGAAAATAAGCCCTCCAAATTTCATCAATTTATCTGCAACCGTTTTCAAGTTATCGTGTTCACAAAAAAGCGTGACATCCACACATCCACACACACATCCACACACACATCCACACACGCATCCACACACACACACACATCCGGACAATTGCTTAGAACAGTGTATTAGACATTTTTAAATTGGGGAAGGTTCAATTAAATGAATTTAAAAATTTTGGAAAATGTTACCATTACAAAGCTTCCTCTATGAGGAAGCAATAGCTATTATAAAGAACTTAGTTGATTCTGCTATTCTACTTTCTGATATTAAATTTCATAATGATAACTTTAAAATTGTAAAACATTTTCTTTTCTTGAATAACTTTCCACTAAATATTATCAATTCAACCAAAAATTCAACCAAGGGCGATGCATTTTCAAACCAAAAAGACGAATTTTCAAAACTAGCTGTGAATTCGATCTCGAGTATTTCCACTTTGTTTGTATTTATAATTATATGGTGCTCATTTCCCGAGCACTTTGCTTCCCGTTAGCAAATGTATTTGGTTCCTCATAGAGGAAGCATTAGTTATTTTTTTCAATAATAGACAACCTAAATTCTCCATTTTGATCAATTTAAAAATAGAAATTTACAAAAAATACAAAATTACAAAATATTACAACAAATTTTTTAAAGACAAATCAGACAAATCAAATTTTGAATTCGAAATGATAATTTTCCGAGCTGGAAAAGGGAAGGAAAACGTTCTGTCGCACCCTATCCCTTTGCCAGCTTTATGATTTTTTTTTTAAATTGTCAGAATTATTCTATTTGAAAATTTATGACAAAAAATCTTTTCTATTCATGCGTCGTCAACTTTGAATTTTGTCGATGAAAAAAGTTTTTCTGTTAGAAACAGATGATTCATATATTATAAATGAGCATAACTTCCTTAATCTTCAATACAGTGTATTAATATTATAGATCAATCGACTTTCCTCGAATCAAGGAATCTTTTCCGTGCTTGCATCAATTGTAAATTATGTTAGTGAAAAAAGTTTTACTATAAAAAACCGTCTTTTCAAATATTATGCATAACCATAGCTTCCTTACCCTTCAATAAAATGTGTCAATGCTATAGATCAATCGATTCGTCTTGAATCAACAAAACTTTTCTATTCTCGCATCAACTTTAAATTATGAGAATTAGAACATTTTTAGTATAAAAATCGATTTTGAAAATATATAAATTACCATAACTTCCCTACTCTTTAATAAAATTTATTAATATTTTAGGTCAATCGATTCGTCTCGAACCAAGGAATATTTTATATTCTTGCATCAACTTTGAATTATATTGAAGAAAAAAGTTTTATCATGAAAAACCGTATTATCAAATATTATGCATTACCATAGCTTCCTTACACTTTAATAAAATGTATTAATATTATAGGTCAATCGATTCGTCTCGAATCAACACATATTTTCTGTTCTTGCATCAACTTTGAATTATGTTAATGAAAAAAGTTTTAATATAAAAAACCGATTTTCAAAATATATAAATTACCATAACTTCCACACACACATCCGGACAATGACTTAGAACATTGTATTAGACATTTTTAAATTGGGGAAGGTTCAATTAAATGAATTTAAAAATTTTGGAAAATTTTACCATTACAAAGCTTCCTCTATGAGGAAGCAAAAGTTTTACTATAAAAAACCGATTTTCAAAATATATAAATTACCTTAACTTCTCTACTCTTTTATAAAATGTATTAATATTATAGGTCAATCGATTCTTTTGCAGCTCAGGAATCTTTTATATTCTTGCATCAACTTTGAATTATGTTGAAGAAAAAAGTTTCACTATAAAAAACCGTATTTTCAAATATTATGCATTACCATAGCTTTCTTACTCTTCAATAAAATGTATCAATATTATAGGTCAATCGATTCGACTTGAATAAACACATCTTTTCTGTTATTGCATCAACTTTGAATTATGTTAATGAAAACAGTTTTACTATAAAAAACCGATTTTCAAAATATATAAATTACCATAACTTCCCTACGCTTTAATAAAATATATTAACATTATAGGTCAATGGATTCGTCTCGAACCAAGGAATCTTTTATATTCTTGCATAAACTTTGAATTATGTTAATGAAAAAAGTTTTACTATAAAAAACCGATTTTTCAAATATTATTTAGTGCTCAGAAAAAATGCAACAAATATTTTTAGAAATCCTTCGGTCAGTTTCAAGATATTAGTCGGGAAAATAAGCCCTCCAAATTTCATCAATTTATCTGCAACCGTTTTCAAGTTATCGTGTTCACAAAAAAGCGTGACATCCACACATCCACACACACATCCACACACACATCCACACACGCATCCACACACACACACACATCCGGACAATTGCTTAGAACATTGTATTAGACATTTTTAAATTGGGGAAGGTTCAATTAAATGAATTTAAAAATTTTGGAAAATGTTACCATTACAAAGCTTCCTCTATGAGGAAGCAAAAAATAACGAGACAAAAGTTATTCATACAAAAAAGAGCTACAGATTTGTTATCGATCATTTTTTGATATGATGCGTAGTTTTTGTTTTATTCGTAAAAAACATCAGTGAAAATAAAAAAAAATTTAATTTTTCGACAAACGACACAAGCTATGAAAAAAATGAATAGACAAAAGTTGTTCTTCCAAAAAAGAGTAAGAACTCATTTGAACTTTTCATCAAAAGTTCTTCACCCAAAAACGATCTACAATTTTGTTATCAATCATTTTGAGACAGGACGAGTATATTTTCTTTTAATCGTAAAAAATAAGATTAAAAAAAATTTTTTTTTTTTGAAAAACGACACAAGAGACGAAAAAAATGAAGACAAAAGTTGTTCAACCAAAAAATATCTACACATTTATTATACACTCTTGTTATAAAAATATATTAAAAATTAAAAAATCAACTTTTTGGGAAAAGGACAGAAGCTACAATGACATTTTATTTAACAAAATTTTTCGCCTAAATTATATCTACAAATTTGCTCAAAACCACCTTACGCTAGGATGCGTATTTTTAGTTTTAATCGTAGAAAAGAACATTGAAAATAAACAAATTAAATTTATGTAAAAACGCCACAAGTTGCAATGAAAGGTTTGATAACAATTTGCATATATTAAAGTGATCATAAAGAATAAAATTTGTACTTCATTTTGTAATATCTGAATAAGCAGCGCCAAACCGAGGTATAGAAATAAACATAGGATATATTTGATATAATAGTTAAGCATTATGTAGAAAAGGTCGCATTTTCGACAAAATCGAGTGCGAAGCACGAGATACGTGATGAGAATGTGTTCGTTAAAGCCGAAGGCGCTTTAACAAAAGAGAATTCACAATTACTAAATTTCAGTTGTCAATGCGTTGACCTTTAATTTAAAAAGGCCTGCGCACAAGTGTGAGAGAATTACAAAGACCGAGCGCGTAGCGCGAGATCCAAACTGTCGCGCGCCCTAGGCGCGCTCAAACTTGCGAGCCGCGCGCGCAGCGCGCAATAAGAATGTGCCAGCGCAGCGGGCTGATTTTTATATTATTACATTTTTATTTTGGTATTTTTTACATATAGGGGGGCTTAGCATCCCGAACCCCCCAGGGGGGTTTCGCCCTCTTCACTCCCACCAGGGCTCCGCCCTGGACCCGTCCAACGCCCGGACTTACCATGCCTTTACGCACTTTACTTGTCTTCAAGAATAGCTTCACAAAACTCGAAAATCCGCGAATTTCGAACACGTTTTGATGAAAATATCGTGTTCGAAATCCGCGGATTTTCGAGTTTATTGCAGCGATACTTGAAGACAAGTAAAGTGCGTAAAGGCATGGTAAATCCGTTCGTTGGACGGGTCCAGGGTGGAGCCCTGGTGGGAGTGAAGGGGGCGAAACTCCCTCTGTGGGTTTGGGAATTCGGGATGCTAAGCCCCCCGATATGTAAAAAATACCAAAATAAAAATGTAATAATATAAAAATACCAATATTCTATCATAGTGAAACGCCATGACGGCTGCTGAAATTCTCCATTAGAGAGTAGCATGTTTAGAGTTTTTTCCCCTGTTATGATTTCTTTTTCCTGTTGTCGAGTTTTGTCCCCAGTTTTTCCCTTGTCAACAAACAGCAACAGCAGGTTTTCACGCGCGTTTTGAAGAAAAAAATATTTGATTCGATTGACATATTTTACATTCGAAAATATTATACTGTACACTGAACATAAAAAAAGGTTCCAAATCACCCTGATGACATGTTTGATAGTAAAAGTCGTGTGGTTTGACGAATTTTCGTGAAATTTATGAAAGGTTACGTTCGTCATTATGTCAAATATGTAAATATGGCGCGAAATTTGAAACGAATTTATATGCAAATAGTACAAATACTTTATCACTACATTCTTTCATTTGAAACAAATTTTTTAATACAGTTCTTTTTAATTTATTTTACCTTATTTTACTTTAATTTTAGTGTTATTTGCATAATATATATCTCTTTTATGCAGCTAAAAACCGTTTTCTGGTAAGAAAAATTGATCTTACGGGCTCGAGTGGTGCTCTTATCGAGGAAGATACTTTCCCGTTTTCTCCGATACTATCATTCGCATTAAAACAAAAAATGACGCGCCAATTTCAAAGCAGTTGAATGGTTAGCTGAAACGAAATCCTAATATGTTACAAAACAGAATTTACTTTATCTGTGATATTCTCATAATATTTGAAATCACATTTGAAGGAATAACTCTGAATTTACAAGATATTATTCAATATTTTTAAACATTTATTAATTTTGAATGAACACATTTTATAATATTGATACGAAGTTTTCTTGTGTATGTACAGATTTCCAGGCCATTTTAGTCGATGGTGGTGGTGGGGAATTTTCACAAAATATTAACGTGAACATTTTAATGTCAAATGAATAATTTTCCACGCTATGAATCATTTTCACAGCAATTTGAACAAAAATTTCATATTACAAGACTGTAAAAATCTTACAGGCATATTTTGATTACAATCTGGCAGGATTTCCAAGCAGAAATTGAGGGTATTTCGAGTGGTCTCGAATTGTTCCAGATATATGCAGAAAACAAGATTTTTTCGATACGAGAACGTAAGAAATTATAGTAAACATTTGTGTTACTTTGATGCGCAAGAAACACGAAAGGATCATTCCCCGACAGACAAAAGAACAATAGGGGAGCGGCGGCGAATGCGGCGCACATAAAGGAAAATGAACGATAAAAATTCAAATATAAAGTAAAATATTGTAATAAAATATATTTTGTTTAGGCCAATATCTTACCAATGCTCTATGCATGGAGATTATTTAGTTGAAGTTCATTAAAACAGTTAATTAATGTGTTTTCCAAAAAGTGCATCTGCGCCAAGTTGTCCTACCTTGTTTGGCAATGTGGCGCGTTTCGATTTAAATTCATAATTATTGAATAAAACGCAAATTATGAAGAAAAATTAGTGAAATTTAATAAAAATAAGATAAATATATTTACGTTTAATATGATTAACATATTTGAGGGCCTATGTCTGCCGAAATTTCAAGAAAAAATGTTTTTTTAACAGTGCAGAATGACTCACCAATATGAAAAATAACATAATGATGGATATATTTAAATAATTATCAACCACAGAAAAAACGAAATGTAATCTTTACAGCGATTCCGGAGTAATCTTTACCTGCAACAAAAATTAACTTCACGTGGTAAGATTTACCCACCACATGGGTTTACACGAAACTTCTGTAATTTTTTAATTGTTTTTAGCTACTCTGGCAATACAAACGAAAGAACCAAAACTACCTTTTCGTCATAAAAATCAGGTAATTAATTTAATTATCCCAATTTTTCAATAATGTAACGTTGAAAACATATATACATGTAATGAAACTACTCCCACAAGCAGAAAATGCGTTAATATTCGAAAACTCGAACGCGCCACATCAGCCGCCGCGCCGCATTCGCCGCCGCTCCCCTACGCTAGTGCGCTGACAAAATTGTTTCCTTCCCTGAAAGATGACACTGAAACAGGATATGTACGTGAAAAATAATATTCAGTCACTTGTTTACTGAGATAATTTGCAAAAATTTTCAAATTAAATAATTGTAATTACATTACAAAGTTGTCCTTTTAGATACAGTACATGCAGAGCTTGACGGAATATATAATTGAATGATTGTTTTGTAAAAATTACTAAATGCTAAAAATAAACTCCACATAATAATATCATCACTTCTTCATTCGACTTTTTTGGGAAAATTTTAAGACGTAACCGTTCAATGAATTCAAATTTCAAAATCACACGTTGCCTTTACCGAATAAAGAAATTGAGTAATTTGTTTTCACGCAGGGATCGTTTTATAACCCAATTTAATGGTGGTTTCTTTGGTTACCGCCTCAAGACAATTAATAGATCCAAAGAACCAAAGATAAAATCACAGTCTGCTACTGCCCCATCGATTGAACAAGTAGACAGTTCTTTGTCCAATGAAAAACTGATTGAAAAAATCGCATTTCTGAACCAAGCCGACCCAGTGAAAGACAAAGATGCCTTTTTCAAAGCAATGAAAATTACTCTGCCTCACAAACGCAACAAACCCCGGGACATTTTTGATTCGATTCGAATATTCCTTTTCTTGCCAAATTTGGTAACGAAAAACATACTGTGAAATAATAACTTTACTAGACTATTACGTGCGCGCGCAAGCGCGCGCTAACTTTTGTGTTCATGTTTCTCCTTTACTCAATTTTCGAATCACTATTTATTCCTTCAAATTCCTTGACCAATCAAGTTCTTCATTTCATAACACAAAAAGTTGTAAAGAATTATTTTCATTGAATCATTGAAATAATTTTTACTTCATATTTCTCTGAAAATTTGAATTATTAATAGCCCTTTAAACTATTCCAGAGAGAATTAAAATATATGTGCACATAATTTCTAAATTAAAATTCAGATACTCATTTCACAACATCCCAAATTAAAAAAAATATATAATTGGAATAGAGGTATTTTAAACATTAACAAACTCTTATTATACAGTGTATAGTCAATAGTCAATTATATAACCTTGAAGTAAATAATCAGTTTATGATACCTAATCAAAAGCAAATTAAAATTCAATCATCATGTAATTTAAAATTGTTGAAAAAAATAATCAGCTAATAATTAATTAATCTGTTCATAACATAAGAAACATTCAACTATAATTTTCATTCAAACATTGTAATAATTTGTATACTACATTGAGAAAAAAATTCACTATCATTTCTGGAAATTCAATATATTAGTAACCTTCCATACTAATTTCAGAGAAAGTAAAATCATATTCACATATTGTTTTAAAAATTGAATGCAAACAATCGTTTCACAACATCAGCATCATTTCAAAAATAATTTAATTAGTGGTATTTCAAATTTAAATAAACTTTTATTATGCAAATTATATCCAGTATTCAATTACAAAACCTGAAAGTAAATGATCAATTTATGATTCTGAATGTAAAACAATTTAAATTAAATCTTTATGCCATTCAATTTTGTGGTTAAAATTAATCAGCTAATAATTAATTAAACAGTTCACAACATAAAAACCCTCAAGCAATTATTTTCATCGAAACAATCAAATTATTTTTACTCCATATTTTTTTTTTAATTTTGACCTTCATTTCTGAATATTTTTATTTATTAATAAGCTTTTCAAAAAATTCCAGAAATTTTAAGTTTTAGTAGAATCAATAATTAAACAATCATTTAAAAAAATAAAAATCATCACACAAATATTTTCATTTAAATATTCAATTAATTTTGAATTCATATTTTCAAAATGTTTAATTGCATTACTTAAATTTAAATTACTAATAATCTTTTATACAAATTTTATAAAAAATCAAAACATATGTACATAATATAATTTTGAAAATTGAATTCAGATAATCATTTCATACCATCGCAAACATCTAAAAAAAATATAATTATAATGAAGGTATTGAAAAAAAATTATTATAAAAATTATAGCCAATATTCAATAACATAGCCTTGAAGTGAATAATCAATTTATGTTATCTAATTAAAATTAATCAAAATTCAATATTTATGTAATTCAATATTGTGAAAAAAATTAATCAGCTTATAATCAATTAATCAGTTTAGAGCGTGAAAAGTATCAAATAATTATTTTCATTGAAACATTCAAATAATTTTCACTTTATATTGTTATCAAAATTTGAATTTATTAATAACCTTACAAACTAATTCCAGGAAAAATAAAAGCATTCGTAAATACAATTTTGAAAATTGAATTCAGATACTCATTTCACAAATTCAGAATCCATTTGACATTTACGTAACTGGAATAAGGCTATTTTAAATATAAATGAACTTTTATATTACAAATTTTAGCCAATATTCAATCAGATAATCTCAAAATAAATAATCAATTCCTGTTACTTAATCAAAGAATATTAAATTCCAATCTTAATGTAATTTGATATTGTGAACAAAACTATTCAGCTTATTCGTAATTATTCAGTTCACAACATAAAAAGTATGAAAAAATTACTTTCATTGAAACTTTCAAATAATTTTCACTTTATATATATTTTTCTTTAAATTTTGACTTTTCTTTCATTAAATTTAATTTATTAATCATCTTTTAACTAATTCCAGAAAATGTAATTTTCAACAGGAACAGTTAATATTTAATTAATGAGTTCATAACATCGGGAGCTTTTAATCATTATTTCCATTGAAATATTAGAATAAGTTGTATTTAATATTTATCTGACAATTTAAATTATTAATAACCTTCCAAAGTAATACCAGGAGAAATTGAAATATATGCACATATAATTTTGAAAATTGAATTCGGATACTCACTTCACAACATCACAAATATTTGAAAGAATTATATCATTGTAATGAAGATATATTAAAGAAAAAATACATTTTTATCATAAAAATAGCAGCCAATATTAAATCACATAACCTTAATGTAAATAATCAATTTATGTGACTTCATTGAAAACAATAGAAAGTAAATCTTCATGTAATTCACTTTTTTGAAATAAATAAATCGTTCAATAATTAATAAAAGTTAATTTATCTATTTAGAACATAAAAATCAATCAACAATATTATTTGCATTGAAACATCAAAATAATTTATATCTTATATTTTTCTGAAAATTTCAATTATTTATAATATTTTTAACTAATTCCATAAAAACTTAAAACACATTTACATATAAGTTTGAAGATTACTTAGATAATTATCTCACAACATTTTAAACATTTTGAAAATTATGAAATTGGAATAGAAGTATTTTGAATATAAATAAACTTTTATTATACAAATCATATCCAATATTCGATCACATAACGATTCCTTCTATATACTACAATCTTACACAAGATGGAGGTTACCTTTTTTCATATGAAGGATTTGAACTTTTATTCCTGAAAATTTAATTTATTTATGAAATTCCACAGAAAAGTAAAAAAAGATGTACATATAATATTGGAAGCAGAATTCAGATACTTATTTCACAACATCGAAAAATTGACCAAAATTATACAATTTGAATAGAGGTATTTCAAACATAAATAATCTTTTATTATAAAAATTATGGTCAATATTCAATTACATGGCCTTCAATTAAATAATCAATTTATGTACTTTATTTAAACGAATTAAAATATAATCTTGATGTGATTTAATATTGAGAAAAATTGATCAGCTAATGATTCATTCATCTGTTGACAATATAAAAAGCATTTAACTATAATTTTCATTCAGGCATTCAAGCAATTTTTACTTTACATTTTTTTTTTATTTACACTTTCACTTCTGAACATTCGATTGATAAGTAACGTTTTATAGTAATTTCAGAAAAAATTAAAACATATTCACATATAATTCTGAAAATTAAATTCAAATAATTATTTCGCAACATCGCAAACATTGGCGGAAAATGCGTCTTTGGTATAGAGGTACTTCTTCTTTATTCATAATTTGTCCCCTAAGGGACTTGATTCTTTCTCATTTTCTCCCCTAGCACCCTCTAACTCTTTCATCCACTCTTCCCCCAAACCATCCTTCCCTAGAATCTTTACCACATTCTCTTGCCAGCTTCCTTTATCTTCCATTCCTCCCCTACATCCTTCCCATACATGCTCCCATGTTTCCTCTTCCCATTCACAGATTCTGCACTTCCTGTTCTCTTTCTTTTCCCAGTACATACCTGCCCTTACCTCGTTTCCCAATCTAAATCTTGCTATTCTGGTCCATCTTTTCTCTCTCCATCCCTTTTCTAAATACTATGGTACTCCTTCCTTATTTATCATCTTATACCATTTATTATATTTTGATTCCTCAATCATCCCCCATCTTTCTATTAATTGTCTTTCTCTCTCTCCCTTTTTTCCACTTCTTCATAGTTGACTCCAGTCACGTCTTCTATCTCTCTAGCCTTAAAGAACTGCCTGCTTTCTTCTTCTAATCTCGTTAATTCCATCGCCCTCCCTCTCCTCTTTTCTACCTTTATCAAACACTTTCTCGCTAACTCCCCTCCTTTTCCCTCCCACAGCTTGTCTCAAAATTCCATGCCCTCTTTCCCGCTCTAATACTTAATTTATCCCTTTGCGTTTCTACTCTCACCATATATCCCGCCGTCCTCCCGTCTACTCCTAGCGTCCACCTTATATACCTTTCTTGTAAACTCTCAATCTCTTTCCTTTCTTCCCATCCCCGTATATCTGCTCCGTAACCTAATACCAGCCATACCACCGTATCAAATAACCACATTCTCCTTCTCCAATGTTGTTTAAACCTTCTTTTTCCTATTCCCCATATCTGTTTCATTACCCCTGCTGCTTTTTTTATCCTTTCTCTTACACGAGCTCTATGATCTCCATTTGCTCGCAAGGTATATCCCAAATACTTAAACTCTTTTACTTCATCTAATTGTATTCCCTTCCATCTCCCCGTCCATTGTTCCTTTCTTTCTCCTCCTTTTCTAAACCTCATTATCTTTGTCTTTTCTACATTTAAATTCAACTTTTTTCCATCTAAGTATTTCTCTAATCCTGTAATTAAGCCCGTCATCCCTTCTACATCCTCTGCCATCAATACTATATCGTCTGCGTATGCCAGTGTATGTATCTTTTCATTCCCTATCCTAACTCCTTCCCGTCCTTTTTTCTTCATTTCTTCTTCCAAGTCTGATATTAATATAATAAATAAAAGTGTGCTCAGAGGATCCCTCTAGTATCCTCTTTTTCACCATAACTTTTTCTATCTCGCCACGGTCTAATGAGTCAAACGCCGCCTTTAGGTCCACATCCATTGCTATCATTGCCCCTTTCTCCCTTTTAATTCTCCTATTTACTAAATAGTTCAGAACATGTGTATTGTCGATCACTCCCATCCCTTTTCTAAATCCTGTCTGATTCGGTGGCTCTATCTTTTTCTCCACAACTTCTTTTTTTAGCCTCTCCGATAAAACAGTCACATATACTTTATATAGTGGTGGCATTATTGTCACTCCTCTAAAATCCTTAACCTCCTCCCCTTTGTCTTTCTTCACTATTGGTATCACTACTCCTTCTTCCCATAACTCTGGCCACCCCTCTCCTCTCCATACTCTATTGCAAATTGTCCATGCCCATTCCTTTAATTCTGTCCCCCCATATTTCCGTACTTCATTTGGAATATCATCTATACCAGGTGCCTTTCCATCTTTCATCATCCCTAATACCTTGACTATTTCCTCCCTTGTAATGTCCTCCTCATCTGTTTCCCTACCATATTTTCCTCCTTTCCTAACTTTCCTCTCTACCCCTCCTAGTAATTCCATAAAATATTTTTTCCATTCTACCATCTCAATATCCTGGTTTACTCTTTTTCTTCTTCTTCTCTCTTTATTTAACACCTTCCAAACCTCTTCTTCCGTCCTAGCCTTCTCCGCTTCTTCTTCAAACCTTTTATTTTCCTCCTCTTTTTTTTCATCACACAACTCATCAGTTCAAAAAATAAGAAGCATTAAACTATAACTTTCTTTAAAACATTCACATAATTTTTACTTTATATATTTCCTTTAATTTGATATTTCATTTGTGAATATTTGACTTATTAATAACCTTCTAAACAAATTACAGAAAATTTAAGTTTCAATGGAATCAGTTAATAATTAATTAATCACTTGATAACATAAAAAGCATTACACAATTATTTTCATTGAAACATTCAAATAATTTCTAGATTATATTCTCCTTTAAATTTGAAATTTCAATTCTGTACATATAATGTATTACTAACCTTTTGAACTAATAAAAAAGAACTAAAATATATGTACATATAATCTTGAAAAATGAATTCAATTAGAGTCATTTCACAACGTCACCATTTTTTTTAAATTATTTTTAAATATTCAAATAATTTTTACTTTATATTTTTTAAACATGAAATTTCATTTCTGAAGATTGGAATTATTAATAATTTTTTATACTTATTTTCAAAAAAATTTAAACATAGTATTCAGATATAATTTTGAAAATTAAATTCAGATACTCATTTAAGCATTAATCTATAATTATCATTGAAACATTCAAATAATTTTTACCTTATATTTTTTTTTCAAATTTGAACTCTCATTTCTGACAATTTGAATTATCAATAACCTTTAAAACTGATTCTAGAAAATGTAAGTTTAAATAGAATCAGTTAATAATCAATAAATCAGTTCATAACATAAAAAATATTACACAATTATTTTCATAAAAACATTCAAATAGTTTTTACATTATATTCTCCTTTAAATTTTAAATTTCATTTCTATACATTAAATTCATTACTAACCTTTTAAAATAATTAAATAATAAAAATAAAATATATGTACATATAATCTTGAAAATTGAATTCAGATGGAGTCATTTCACAACGTGACAAGCGTTTGAAAAGATTATATAATTGCAATAGAGGTATTTAAAAAAAAAGTAAACTTTTATTATAAAAATAATAACCAATATTCAATTACATAACCTTCAAGTAAATAATCAATTTATGTTACTTGTTTGAAAAAAAAAATTTTTAATTCAATCTTTATTCAATTCAAAGTTTCTAACAAAATTAATCGACCAATAATTAATTAAACTATTTGCAACATAAAAGGCATGAAACTATTATTTTCATTGAAATATTCAAATAATTTTTACTTTATATTTTTTAAACATGAAATTTCATTTCTGAAAATTGGAATTATGAATAACTTTTAATACTAATTTTGAAGCAAATTTAAAAATAGTATTTAGATATAATTTTGAAAATTAAATTCAGATACTCACTTGAGCATTAATCTATAATTTTCATTGAAACATTCAAATAATTTTTACTTTATATATATATTTTTCAATTTGAACTCTCATTTCCGACAATTTAAATTATCAATAACCTTCTAAACTGATTCCAGAAAATGTAAGTTTAAATAGAAGCAGTTAATAATTAATTAATCAGTTCATAACATAAAAAGCATTACACAATTATTTTCATTTAAACATTCAAATAATTTTTACATTATATTCTCCTTTGAATTTGAAATTTCATTTATATACATTCAATTTATTACGAACCTTTTAAAGTAATTAATAAAAAAACTAAAATATGTGTACATATAATCTTGAAAATTGAATTCAGATGGAGTCATTTTACAACGTCACAAGCGTTTGAAAAGATTATATAATTGCAATAGAGGTATTTTTTAAAAAATAAGTCAACTTTTATTATAAAAATAATAACCAATATCCAATTACATAACCTTCAAGTAAATAATCAATTTATGTTACTTAACTGAAAAAAATTTTAATTCAATCTTCATTCAATTCAAAGTTTCTAACAAAATTAATCGACCAATAATTAATTAAACTGTTTACAACATAAAAGGCATGGAACTATTATTATCATTGAAACATTCAAATAATTTTTACTTTATATTATTTTTTCAAATTTGAACTCTCATTTCCGACAATTTAAATTATCAATAACCTTCTAAACTGATTCCAGAAAATGTAAGTTTAAATAGAAGCAGTTAATAATTAATTAATCAGTTCATAACATAAAAAGCATTAAACAATTAGTTTCATTGAAACATTCAAGTAGTTTTCACATTATATATATGTTTTTTGTTTAAAATTGCATTTTTATCCCTTTCGTTCAATAGTAAGCTTTAAAAATAATTAAATTTTTTTTTAAATATATATGTACATTAGGCTGGTTCAAAAAAATCGACTATTTTTTTTCAAAACCCCCACATAAAAACTTCCGGAAAGGTGTAAAAAGACGCCTGTTAAAAGCAGAGCTCTAAATATTAATATTTAGAGGTCGCTCATCGCGAATTTCTATTTCCCATTTAAGTAGCATGTGAAAATTATTTTTTTTTAATTTGGAACTTTTTAACTCTTCAACGGCTTAATGAATTGCTAAGCCCATAACATATTCTTGTAGGGAATTCGACGCTCTACAAAAAAGGTCTCTTATGATTTTTTCATAAATTTACTCCTTCAAAAGTTATTTAAGGTAAAATTGAACACATAATAAATTTATCGTTTTTTTTCTTAATTTTTGGCAAAAATTTGAAATTTATCACTAATTATCGTAATAGTTTTTTCAGAAATTTTATAGTTCAAAATTTTCTTTAAAAAAGTAGTTTTCATCTATTAGGTATCAAAATAATTCAGATACTAATGAAAAGACGTCACTTTTAGAAACATACTGTTTTTTATTTAGTATAGTATAAAAATGAAATTCAATATAAACAATTTTGAATATTAATACTAAAACAACATTATTTATAAGTTTTGGCGTTAAAATTATCATTACGAACATTAGCTCTTATTTTAATGTTTTCTTGTTACAATATGGAAATTGTCGACGATGTTCTTGCACAACTTGTAGAAGATATTGAAGTTGGTCCTCGTTTTTTGTTAAGCAGTTATTGTATTCATCAATTAGTGCAATACCGCGTCCTGCTACATCATTTACTACCGCAAGGTCTTTAAAAAATTGTACGTTTTCTCGGTAAGAACAATAAGAGACAAATTTTCAAACAATGTTAAACTTGATCATGTGATGATTTGAGTTAGATTATTGTTCTCTTAGAGAAAATTTTAAACTATAAAATTTCCGAAAAAACTATTACGATAATTAGTGATAAATTTCCAATTTTTGCCAAAAAATAAGAAAAAAAACGATAAATTTATTATGTGTTCGACTTTAACCTTAAATAACTTTTGATGGAGTAAATTTATGAAAAAATCATAAGAGAGCTTTTTTGCAGAGCGTCGAATTCCCAACAAGAATATGTCATGGTCTTCGCAATTCATTAAGCCGTTCAAGAGTTACAAAACTCCAAATTAAAAAAAAAATTTCACATGCTATTTAAATGGGCAATAAAATTTCGCGATGAGCGACGTCTAAATATTATGATTAAGAGCTCTGATTTTCACAGGCGTCTTTTTACACCTTTCCGGAAGTTTTTATGTGCCAGTTTCGAAAAAAAATAGTCGATTTTTTTGAACCAGCCTAATGTACATATCATTTTGAAAATTTAATTCATATACAGTCATTTAACAACGTAACAAAGACTTTAAAAAAATAATTAATCAATCAGTTCAGAAAATAAGAAGCATCGAACTATAACTTTCATTAAAAAATTCAATTAATTTTTACTTTATATTTTCTCAAGCTTTATAATACATCAGTGCGGTAGCGCCACGAACTTAGACGATTTTGTCATTCATCTAATGTCATCGAGTAGACTATAGTCACGAAGGAATAGTATACTATTTCTTCGCGACTATAGTACATACAATAATATCGGCGGAAATATAACGCGCATTTATCCTGATAAAGAAGAACATCTGCGCCTGGATTAAAAGTGTAGAAAAATTACTGAAATACATTTCATTTTACGCCGTGAATTGAGAAAGTCAGTCATAACAAGCAAAGCTATAATATCTTCAATAACAACTTACATTGAAAGTAATAGTAAAAATAAATATATTGAAATAATTATCGGCGATCGATAAAATGATAAATCTACTTTTTTACTTCTGTTAGTTTCAATTTTAAAATATAGATGTCACCCTATGACTTACTATTCCTAACAGAAATTCTTTCTCCATGAAATTACGAGTTTTCATCTATAGGATTTCCTTGGTACAGAACCACTTCCTTATTAGTCATTTCTGTTACAGATAAGATTTGATTTTTCGTTGCTGCATCCAGATAAAGGAATGAAAGAGTTTCCTACGCAGAAAATTTTGCATGTCTTCGATCAGTGCAAAAACCAATCTGGTAAAAAAAAAGAAAAATCGGAAACAAAGCTGACAAAAAGAGTTGCAGTATATTTCTTATAAATACAGTTTTAATTGATTTTATCTCATATTTTCCACTCCGCGAGCAAAAATAAGAGGAAGCTCATCATAAAAAGTCATTTAAAAAAAAGTTTCTGCATGTATATGAAAATATTTCAGATTGAAACGACGATTCGAAAGCTGTGTTTCTCCTCTTAAAGCAATTGCCACCTGCAATGAGCTGTAGTAACAAAGATATATTGGGACCAGTATCTGAAATATCTAAAAAAAAACTCATTTTATGCTCCAAGGTAACTCTTTCCCACATGTAAAATAATCATGATTAATAGGTTTTTTAATACGAAAGTTTAAATTTTTTCTATTAATTGTGTTAAAAATGCAATTTTAGGCATTGAATCATATTATGTTTTTATTTTTGAGCGACAAATCATATTTTTTGTATATTTTGAAAAATATGAATCATAATTATTGTATTTTCGATATAAAAAAGCATATTGTTTGTACTTTTTCAGAATAGCAGACGATATTTTTGGTATTTTTATAGGGGAAATCATATTATTTATATTTTTTGAAATTACGATTTATATCATTCATATTTTTGAACAAAATATGTGTATTTATTCTATTTCTTTGTATTATTCACGATTAACACGAATAGCATTGTTCATATGGAAAATACGATCACATTTTTATATCCATCATATTTTATTGGTAATTATATTTTTGGTATTTTTCATATTAGCGGAAATATTATATTAAATACAATTACGAAAATATAATATAAAAAATATCAAAATCATAATTAGTTTACATGAGCGTTGAATTTGATAAACTGTAAACAGTTGATATAATGTTTCATGGGTTTTGATTATTTCTAGACTGAAACGGTTTTGGAAACGATTCAACTCTTCACAACTCAGCCGTGTCTCATTGCTGTTGGACCAGATCGGGCATCAATACATTCATATTTCATTGCTATTGACGGACACTTCGTTGACATCGGAGCTAAGAACTCCATTCAAGCATTAGATCAGCTTTTCTAGATTCACTTTGTATTTCAAACACATTACGACGCCGATCTGAAGAAATTCTTCATATTTTATATGATATTTACTATTTACAACTCAGCAGGCTGTAGCCAGAACCGTTCTTCGATGAAGACACTCTAAGCTTAGCAAGCCTCCACTCTTTTTATCTCGAGGGAGGTATATTCCAGGTATATTATTATTAATTATTATTATTATTATATTAATTATATTATTATTAACAAAAGCAAAATGTCTCTCAAAGGTTTTGTTGGGAAAACGTATTTAAATACAGTTGATGAGACGTGCTCCCATCTCCGCTTAAAACATGGTTTATTTGATGGACAGTTGTTAGTTCTGAAATGCTGCTCAACTTCATGTGCAGAGCAATTTTCCTCTTATGACACTTTTAGGAAGCATTTGCGTTCGAGTCATGCCCGAGAAGTCCAAAAATTCGTAGATGAAGAAAGCGACGGTGGTAATGAATCCTCGATTGAGTAACGGTGCAAATGTTAACCTAAACGCAAGTTCAAGCTGTCCTTCCGAATCGCGAATCGATAATACGTCCATTACTGGCTCTTCTTTCGATGATTTATTGCAATGCAAAGTCCCTCGTGTTAATACAACTGAACATCTCTATGAATGTCAAAAATTCATCATGGGGTTGGATGCCTCAAGTTTACCAAAAATATCGCTTGATAAGATGATTAATGGATGTTCAACAGTTTTAGATAAAATACTGGATGACGTATTTCAAATTTGCTCAGATGCTCCATCAACAAGTCGTGGAAATCTGCATGAATACGTAACTCAAAAAAAAAGAAAGTTTGAAAAAAGCCAGTACAAAATACAGAAGAAATAAAATTGCTTCGAACCAAATTAATTTCATCAAGCCGAAATATGTGCGCGTTGGTAAACGAGAAGATCAAGTATACGACAAAAAAAGTGGTGTTTACAAAACAATCCCTGTTCAATGTAAAATGGCTTATATTCCAATTCTCGAGACTTTAAAGTGTATTCTGTCCAATGATTCTGTAAGAAAAGTGATGTTGCACAATCGCGTTAGTGAAAAAGGATTAATTAAAGGATTCAGAGATGGACAATACTATCAGAGACACGCTTTATTTAAAGATAACAATATGAATGTTGCATTGATTCTATACTTTGATGAATTTGAGACGGTCAATCCTCTGGGAAGTAAAACTGAAGGGCACAAAATCGGGGCTATATATTTTGCTTTGCGCAATTTGCCAAATGAATTTAACGCTATTTTCGAGAACATTCATTTAATTGGCCTTTATTATTTCGTGGATGCGAAAATTAATGGCATGGATAAAATTTTACGTCCCATTGTGGATGATATGAAAGTATTGGAAACTCGAGGCATCGAAATCGTAAACTGTCGAATAATTGTCCGACGTACAATCGGTGCATTTCTGTTCGACACTCTTGGGGGCAACATGCTCTACAATCTGCCCGAATCTTTCAATAAACCAAATTTCTGTCGCATCTGCACCATCACTCACGAGGCCGCAAAAACCATGACTGTTGAGCAAGAAAAGCTGTTAGGATCTGAATTATTGAATGCTCGCTGCGATGATGAAATTTTTTTCAGAAAAGTAGGCCAAAAGAAAAACTCGTTTTTTGACGAATTGTATTTCAGTGAATTTTATTGTTTATCGGTAGATATTGCTCATGACATCTTAGAAGAAGCAGCAAAGTGCGATATAAAGCTATTCCTAAAAGAGGTTGTTGAGACACAAAAATTGACAAAAATTGATGTTTTAAACGAACGCGTCAAAAAATTCAATTACGGAATCATAGAATCTCGGAATAAGCCGATCCCAATTGTTCTGACAACAAAGCAACTTAATTGGTCAACGTGCTGCTCAAACTCGTTGCTTAATAATTATTTACCTCTCATTATTAGTGATATAATTGTAGAAGCTCAAAGCAAGTCGAGCCCTCTTTCTGATAAATGGGAAGTGATATTGCTTCTGTTGCAAATAATGGAAATCGTCTTCTCTCTTATAGTTACCACAGCTATGTTGGCAGAGTTGGAACAATTGATAGTTGCTCACCATTCATTATTTTTAAATTTTATGGAGACTCGTTTACTGCCAAAGCATCATTTAATGCTTTATTACCCACTTGTAATTCAATTAATGGGACCTTTGATATTCTTGTGGACTCTTCGCTTCGAAGAGAGGCACAACTATTTCAGAGATTTAATTAAGAAGACCAAAAGTGTCATCAAAAGTTTGAGAACTTTGTCTGAGCAAAATCAAAAATATATCCACGAAAAATGGGTATTGCAGGGTAAAGCAGTTGACCAAACTATTGAGGCTTCCAGCGGAAAAGAGATAAAAACAGATAAATTGCTCAAGAAGTATAGAGTCGATAAAAGCAGTGTTTAGAAGAGAATCTTCCCCCCGAAGTAACGAAGTAACTGTTTTTGAAAAATTTGCTCACAGAGAAGAATATAGAGTCGGTTTTTTTAGAACGAGAAAAGAAATCTCGTCAGAGTTTCCGGTGTTTTAAAAAATTTTATCTGTTTTTGTTGCTTCTGGTGTACCTTACGCGACTTGTTAGCTTTATAATACTGTCGAGTACAATAATGAGTTGTATCTTAGAATCCAAATTGAACCGAAACTACCTTTCATAAGTAAAATAATTAATTTTAAAAATTTATCGCACATTTTAGCGTACGAGCCACATCAACCGTATGCTTATACGGACTATTATATAATACCGAAGTACAAAATAATTTGGATTCTAGTTGTAATGGGAATATTGTTCTTTTTGAAATATACTTTTTCAAAAAAATTCCACATTGTCCCTGCCAAATTATAATTTCTCCATATCTCTCTCTCTCTCTCTCTCTATATATATAAATAATTATATATATATATATATATATGGATTTTGGTTTGGACAAGTGTGCCAAAATTAATTTGAAGAAAGGAGAGATTACTGGCGTTCCCAAGGACCCTGAGCTTGTGGATATAAGTGTTATTAGACACCTTAATACTGGAGAGACCTATACACACCTGGGCGTGCCTTGAAGCTAATTCAGGACGTAACATCAGTGAAGGAGTCTCTCCGAAGCAGATACAAGCATCTTCTTCGACAGATTTGGTCTTCCAATCTGTCGGCGTTGAACAAGGTATCAGCGACTAACAAGTTTGCCGTCCCGGTTCTACTCTACTCGTTTGGGGTGGTTCAATCGACGAAGAACGAGCTTAGGGCCCTTGATGTCACCACACGTAAGATCATGCATATGCATAAAAGCTTGCATATCAATTTGTCAGTTCCGCGATTATACATTTCACGCCGTCAAAGCGGACGCGGACTTCTGAATCTCCAGTGTCTTTACAACCGGATTGTTCTAAGTACAGCTTACATCGTTGCGAATGGCAGAGATCCTCTTCTAAAGATGGTCAGGAACCACGAGATGATTCGCGAAGGAGCGTTCCTTTACAAAGCCGCGGAGTAAGCGGCCGAGACCCTTGGCCTGAATTTTAACATCAGAAGTGAGGAAAGTGCATTACTTCATCTAGATGCTTCACTTCTAAAAACCAAAGTGAAGAAAGCAGAGGTTGAAAATTTTCACCAAGAGCTACTCGACAAGAAAATGCACGGAAACTTTCACAGAAACTTAGAAAAACAGTCCTCGTCGAAGGAGCAAACTTTTGGTTTCCTCAAATCATCAGGGCTTAATTCAGGTACAGAGGGTTTTATTTTTGCAGGCCAGGACAGTGTCATTTCCACCTTAGCATACCGTGAGCGCATTTTATGTCAAGAAGTTCCCAGTGATAGGTGCAGCGCATGTCATGCACACTCTGAGTACCTAGAACACATACTATCAGGGTGTCCGACCCACGCTGGAACTACGTATATCTATAGACATAATGCAGCCCTAAGAGAGCTTCATTACCATCTTTCTCGCTCTTACGGTGTTGGTCGCGACACTGCCCTGCCGAACGCTCCAAGGGAGATAGAATCAATTGTCCGAAACGAGAAGTGCCAAATTTTCTGGAACTATGATTTTCGGGCAGCAGTCTCCGTTGCGCACATTAGGCCTGACATTGTTTTCCAAGACTTCGAGAAACAAACTATATTCGTGATCGAATTCTCGGCTTTTTCGAATACAACATCACTGCAAAGGAAAAAGAAAAAGAGGAGAGGTATCAAGACCTTAAAAGAGAGCTGCAACGACTGTACCTAAAATATTCGGTGCAAGTAATTGTCCTTGTGATAGGTGCTCTCGGAGGTGCGAAACTATCACTAATTCCTAACCTTAAAGCCATACCCGCGTGCCAAAAATATGCCAAGGCACTTGCGAGATTGATGTAGAAAGCTGTCATCCTTGGGTCGCTTCGTGTCCTCAAGACACGTGAGGGTTTCGCCGGCCTGTCGTTGTGATTTCGTCGTTCCCTGTGACCACCCATTTCACGGTTGTGAGACGTGACCATAGGTGTGATTTACCGCGGTTATACTGGGGGCTATTGACATTTTTTTTTTTAGATGGCAGTTGCTCTCAGTGGGACCCTGTGGTGGTTGTTTAGCTCTTTTTTTAAATTATATATATGGTTAAAATTTTGTCATAACGACAATGTATGTGTCCTAGATGCTCGGAATGTGCATGACACGTTCTGCAGCTATCATCGGGAATATCTTGGCTCAAAATGTGGCGACGGTATGCTAGAGTGAAATGACACCGTCTTGACATGCCAAAATGAAGCCTTCCGTGCCCGACTTCAAACCGGGTGATCTAAGGAAAGCAAACGTTAGCTCATACGACATCGACTGATCTTCCACATTTCTGTGGAAGATGCCGTGCATCCTCTTGTCGAGGAGCTGTTCGCGGAAGTTTTTCTCCTGTGCTTTCTTAATCCGGGCCTTCAGGAGTGAGTATTCAAGATGGATAAGATTTAATGCATTTTGCTCACCCCTAATATTGAAGTCAAGGCCGAGTGTTTCAGCAGCCTCCTCCGCTGCTTTGTACAGAAACGCCCCTTTGCCCACTTCTTCGTGTTTCCTGACCATTTTAAGAAGAGGGTCTTGTCCATTTGCGACCATATGTGCTGTACCCAGAATAATCCTGTTGTGAAGACATTCAAGATTCAGTATTCCGCGACCACTTTGACGGCGTGAGATGTAAAGTCGTGGAACAGAAGACTTAAGGTGCATGCTTTTGTTCATGTGCATAACCTTTCGGGACCCGATATCGAGAGATCTGAGCTCGTCCTTCGTCAATGGAACTACTCCAAATGAATAGAGTACTACGGGTACGGCAAGCATGTTCGTTGCAGATACTTTGTTCCTCGCCGACAGTTTGGAAGACCATATCCTTCGGATGGGATGTTTGTATCTGCATCGGAGAGTATCCTTTATAGATGTCACGTCCTGAATCCTCCAGCGCAAAGATGTCGTATAGCGTTTCTGTCAGCGAGCTCAGGATTTTCGGGGATGCCATTAAGTTTTCCTTTCTTCAAATTAACCTTGGCGCATTTCTCTAACCCGAACTCCATTCCAATCTCTTGAGTGTACTCTTTGACAATTTTTAGAGGTAGATGTAGTTTCTCTTGATTTCTAGCATAGATCTTAAGATCATCCATGTAAAATACATGAGTGACCTTATGCTTTCCGTTTCCAGGTTTGCCGCAGAGATACTCTTCGGAATGGCGAAGTTCATTCCCGCAATGAAATAATTCATAAAAAATAATTCGAAAGCAAATATAATTAGAATTTGCATTGCCTGTGAATTTCAAACTTAGAAGTTGATCAAAGTGCCTATTAGTATTTTAAAATTAGCATAGCATTGGTGCAGTGTAAAAAATCGATTCCAAGACACCACTACGGTGTGATAATCATAGAAAGATGGAAAATGACACCAAAAACTTCTACTCGCACTATTCGTGTTGTTACCACACCGGGGTAGCGCGGGAGTACAAAATTCACACCAGTTCGGTGTCATAGGCCGCATCGATTTCGAACAATGTAGGACAAGTAGTTTAAAAAAAGGACCCTTGCGATTACAATAGTAACGGATTCGGCTTGCTTCTGGAGTTGCTGTTGTCACTGAAAGGGTCCTTTTTTTCAAACCACTGGTCCTGCTGTCGCACCACGCGCCACCACTGATTAATGTCAGAAATATTCAAAATATTATCTCTTGCGTAACAACGATTTTATCGTAAATTTAGTTATTGCAACTGGAATAGAAGAATTTTAATCCGAAAAAAAATTATTTTTCATCACAATAGTTTAGCTTCCAACCAAGTAGTTTAATTTTCAACCAAAAAGATGACTTTTCAACAAAAATGATGAACCTTGAGGTGTGATAAAAGAATTTTCAACCAAAAAGATCAATTTATAATACAAGAATTCAACTTTCAACCTAAAGTCGGGGCCAAATGTCGAAGCCTAAAATATTTTTGTCATTAGTTAGAGGGCAAAACATCCTGGAAAATAGGGGTTTCCGGCCTCCTTTTTCAAGCGTCAACTCTCACCTGTTCCCAGAAAGAGGGCGACTTTAGGAAAAATCTGAAAAAATGCACAGATATTATTTTAACATCCTTTAATGCAATACATTTGTCAAAATTCTGAAATATTCAATAATATACTTTTTACGGTGATTTATTTACAAAAACTTTATCTAGCGAATGAATGAAGATAGGAAGCCGTGTGATGACTCCAAATGTGCATTTTTGTTATGCGAGTGCAGTGCAATAATTAAATTTATGATACAATTATTCTTACGCAAGTAATACCGTTTTGAATATTTCTGACTTTAATCAGTGTGGGAGTGTGGCCATCACAGCGGGACAAGTGGCAGGAAAAAAGTACCCTTTCGATGACGATAGAAACGCAGTCGGCTTGCTTCTGGAGTTACTATTGTCATTGAAAGGGTACCTTTTTTACATTCTCATTCTAATGAGAAGGTATTAGTTTTATGTAAAATTTTACATAGTCGGTTTTCATCAAATCTCCACGTTTTGAGACCTCCTGAGTCAGAAAAAACGATTTTTACGAAGGTGTCTGTCTGTATGTCTGTCTGTATCGTGTAGGCACGATAACATTCGAAAGATTTATCAGATTGGATTGTGCTTTGGCACACTTTTTTATGGCGAGCCGCGCGCGCAGCGCGCGATGAGAATGTACCCACAATGCGGGCAGATTTTTTCTAACTCGATTATCGTGAAGCCCTTTGTATTTTTCCAAGAAGAAAATAATTTTTGAAACATTTCAGTGCAATTTTTTGCTAATTGACGATACATACAACAGTCCTACACACCTTAATTATCGTCTCCTATAAGATGTGTCTATAAAATGTTATGTCATGTCGCAACCAGTGAGATGACTGCAGAATAGTATTCGCAGTCTTATGTAGCGGAAGAATCCAAATTCCAATCGCTTCCGTATCTATTTAGTCATACGTTTACGGACCCTTGGTACCTTCGTATTAAATTTGGTGCTAGATCGGGCACTGGAATCGAAATAAATTTTCCTCCACCCATTTTCTCTATATCTTCCTAGCTGCTATTATCTGCCTTCGTCTTTTTCTATCTACATGTTATCTTCTAAAAAGGAAATAAATTTCTGGAGTCCCCAACATTCGGTACACAGTGACGGAGAAAATCTAGTCGACTAATTGCTGTACGTTTTCTCAGAAGAATCCTCATTAGTTGCATTCTCTTTCGAGTTATAGCCGGAGTGTCCTGTTGTTCGAAGGCGGGCATGCGGATATGCCGGAATGTAATTTCGTCTTCGCTAAATTCTCTCGCTTTGCCGTGCTCGCCCTTATTGGCTCTCTGATGTGACTTGCGTTGGTGGCGACTGGTGCACCTATAAAAATTTCTCGCCAGCTCACCCCATACGTGAGCTCTTATGTTTCTACACCAACTACCTTTCCAGTTGCCATCAAGCTGAGTAGATTCATTCTCAAATTTTTCAGATACGAGCTTGAATATAGTGCCGTTTAAGTATTTATTTCCTTTGAATAAAATATGAGCGGAAATCCTAATAGTGTTATAAGTGTCATTTTCCGAATTTTTCAGTACGACGGAAAAACATCATAATTTCCATGTATGTTCATGAAAATTTATAACATTTAATTTTTATGTTCTTCTTTACCGAATTGATTATATTATGGAGTTGAATCCACGAATTCTAATGCGCCACAAAGTCATTAGCTCTCAAAGTGTAGGGAGAGTTAAGTCCAAGGGGCATGGCAGTCCCATTTCTACTAAGTCCATTTTCGCTACAGTGTATATTATGAGAAAACTTACACAAGTATTGCCTTTTTGTGCGATTCACCATTACAACTGCAATCAAGATTATTTCAATAAGATTTTTATAATAAATTATCTGTTGATGAGTGACGATTTAAACCTGTGGTGCAGAATTCCCGTTTTGCTTCAAAAAATTGTTTTTTTTTCAATGTGACACTAACGTGGTGTAAACAATGCAATGCGTTCAAAACACTGTCATTTGCGAAACTATTGACCTGGAGTGAAATCTTCTGTATCTCGCCAACCACACAACGCTACAGTAGGTCAGATGGACGGTAGATGGATCATAAAGCCTAAGACGTTTATTAAAACCGGACCCGTTCAAAACGAAAAACGGATTTTCCATGAGAATCCATTGGACTTAAGAGAAATAGGACTACCACAGATAGTGGACTTAAAAATCGACAAACTTCAAAAATGTATGTACACACATGTTTTGGTCGATTCGCGATTTCCCAACTACGTTATTGTTGGCCTAAGTCTAGAAAATAATTTCCTGAAAAAAAAAAAACATATTTCGAAAAAAGTGGCACTTAACATTATTAGGATTCGCGCGCTTCAAATGAGAAAATAACGTTTCATCCTAATGTATTTGATTCTACTCATCAACATTATTTATAAAATGGAAAACATTTGCGAGAATCCTAGAACGATTTTAATCCTTAAAGCATTTAAATTAAATTTTTTTAGATGGAATTTCAGGGTAATGGGTTCTACATGTGAACGATAATATTCCACTGGCTGAAATAATTTCTAATAAAAATCACTTTGGACTCGGATTTTATTTATCAGTTTTGTAGTTTAGCACTCTATGAAAGCGAAAAATGTAAGATTTTAAGTGAAATAATTATGAAGTTAGTAAGGGCTAAGACTTTCAAGAAAAATATCAACTATTCAATTATATTGTTTATTTGCTACCAATGAAGTTTTTGATATTAGCTATTCTGTGGAATGCAGGCAATATACAAATTTTCTGCTGACTATGTCTTAGAAAAATTTCTTCGTGTGGCATCACGGAGGTCATTCTGTAAAAGAAGGTAGAAAGAAATTGGAAATCAGATAAGATTGGACGAAAGGAAAAGCTTCCGGTACGAACCGACTTGTCGGGCGTCGATCGATTTAGGATAGTCTCAGTCGCAGAAATGTTCTTTCTGCCGGATATTTGACTCTATTTCAGAAGAAATCGTTTCGTCTTGACTCCGCCCTTCCAGAAAACGGAACGTCGCAGAAATAAATTTTTCCTATCTCTACTGCATTGACTTTCGTTAAGTGTTACTTTGTGACACGGAAGATTCCGCCAGAAAAGCTGCATTGGCTCTGCAGGTACATTGAAAAAGCAAATTGGGGATACGAATGTTCAGTTGATTAGTCACAGTTATTGAACTGTCTGATCATTTGATCAAACTAGTCAATTAGTTGTCTGAACGGCTATATTTTACATGAAGAATATTACTTTCATGTAATTCTTTCAGTGCTGCTTGCAAACGAAGATTTATTTTACGTAGGTCTGCTTCCGGATGAATCCGAATTTACAGATAAAATTGTACTGCAATTTAACGGTGAAAAACCTCAAAACCTAAATTGCAACAATAGGTACAAATAAAAAAGTATTTGCCACAATTTCAAATAAAAAATGCTTAAAAATGAAAATAATGTTAACAATGAACACTTTGGCAATAATTAACAATCGCAAATGTGTAAGTGTTTGACATTCGATAATCTCGACATGAAATCGAAAACTAAAGCAAAGTAAGAATGGTAGAAGATTTTGAAATAGAACTTTTTTTTAATAATAGGAATTCGTTTAATAAATTAGTCAAGGAACGTATTTTTTGGCGTTAGGAGTCATTCAATCAATGATAACAATAATATAATTTGTTTAAATAACTTTAGAATCATTTAAATAATACGTATTTGTTCAAGTATACATATAAATATAATTTAACTAAAAACAGCACACGAAATATCATATCTCACCAAATTTTCAATAGATTTGAATGTTTTTAAATAATAACTGTTTTTATAAAAACAATAAACAGGTTAAAACAAATTTTAATTGTTTAAAAAACTTATTAAGAGCGTTTCTGCAAACCAAACAGATAATTCATATCAATTTTATATGTGGCAAAAAACGCATTTTGTCCTCCCTGCCTATAAAAAACACATCAAATAAATTTGTAAACAATTTTAATTCATTTAAACATTTAAGAGTATTCTTAGAAAACAAAGTAGTACCTGTAAATATTTTAATTGGAATTCCCGTGTTATTCATTTAAATAACACGTTCGTTACGCAACACGACTCCTACCCAGGTTTCTGATCAATCTCTCTAGCGTTCACCCCAAGTGAAGAGCCTCACAAACTGTGCACGGAGCAGCTGTGCATGAGCCCATCTGTGCACGTCGGTGGCCACTGGTACAACTTTGTGCGTTGTTGGCCACAGGCACAGCTGTACACCGGGCCATCTGCGCACGTCTCAAATTTGGCGTGCAGAGATGGGAGACTCCCAACTGTGCACGTCAAAACTCAGACGTGCACAGATGATACCCTAGCAACAGTTCACGTGCATAGATGAGAGACTCCCAACTGTGCACGTTTACAGATGGTACCCTACCAACAGCTCACGTGCACAAGTAGGAGACTCTCAACTGTGCACGTGCATAGATGGGACACTCCCAACTGTGCACGTCGAAATTGAGACGTGCACAGATGGTGCCCTAGCAACAGTTCACGTGCACAGATTGGAGACTCCCAACTATGCACGTGCATAGATAGGAGACTCCCAACTGTGCACGTTTCAATTGATACGATCACGTTGTCAACATAAAAGTCCACGTGCACAGGTGGGAGACTCCCAACTGTGCACGCGCAGAGATGGAAGACTTCCAACTGTGCACGTTTATTATTATTTTCTTAATTTTAAACCTTTTTTAAGTTTCCGGCGAATTTCGAAACAAGAGGATGAACGTTATTAGCATAAAAAAATAATATCTCAATTAGGTCAAAAGTTATACAGGTTTAAAGAAAACCGTTCGAGTTTTTTGAGAAATGAAGACTCGACATAACATTCGACATGACATGTCATGTGTCATCTCATGTGTCATCTCATGTGTCATGTCATGTTTCACGTCATGTGTCACGTCATGTGTCACGTTATGTGTCACGTCATGTTTTACGTCATGTGTCACGTCATGTGTCACGCCATGTGTCACGTCATGTGTCACGTTCACGTCATGTGTCATGTCATGTCTCATGGTACGTGGTCTTTTCAGTTGAAAATCTCATAGTATTAATTCGAACGTGTATAGTTTGGAGTATCCCATCTGTGCACGTGGATTTTTGTGTTTACAACCTGATCGTATCAATTGAAACTTGCACAGTTGGGTGTCTCCTATCTGTGCACATGCACAGTTGGGAGTCTCCCATCTGTGCACGTGAACTGTTTCCAGGGTACCATCTGTGCACGTCTACATTTCGACGTGCACAGTTGTGAGTGTCCCATGTGTGCACGTGCACAGTTGTGCCAGTGGCCCACAACGTGCACAGTTGTACTACCGGCCCTCGAGATGCACACTTGGGCAAGTGCACGGTTGCTCCGTGCACAGTTTCAACCCTCCAAAATTTAGACGTGCACAGTTGGGAGGGTACCATCTGTGCACGTCGACTTTTATACGTGCACAGATGGAACCTTAGCAACGGTTAGGGTGCACAAATGGATGACTCCCAACTGTGCACGTCAAAATTTAGACGTGCGCAGATGGGCTCGTGCACAGTTGCTCCGTGCACAGTTGTACCCTTCCCCGCACAAAGTCATCATGTGAAGTTTCTAACTCGGGCCCATTAGTATCCAAGGTCTCCGTTTCAGGCGTCATTCACTCCACTGACACTCCTTTTATAAACTATTTATCGCCACACTTTTCTGTCCTGGCATACCTCTCGAGCTTCCTTCACAACCATGCACTTCCTCATGCAAGCTTTTGTGTTTCTGTGGCTTCTCGTGGCTCTTCGAATTAGGGTCACATTTACACATTTTAACCATTTTTTGCGTGGTCTGCCTCTGGGCACACTGCCATTGGGTGACGGACAACTTTGCACGTAGCAACTTTGCACGTGCCCAACTGTGCACGTCGATGGCCGGACGGACAACTGTGCACGTCCATCTGTGCACGTCCAAGACCACAGGAGCCCATCTGTGCACGTCGAAATTTCGACGTGTACAGTTGTCCAAGTACCATCTGTGCACGTGCACAGTTGTCCAAGTGACAACTGTGCGCGTTGAAATTTCGACGTGCACAGTTGTCCAAGTACCATCTGTGCACGTGCAGAGTTGTCCAAGTGACAACTGTGCACGGCGAAATTTAGACGTGCACAGATGGGCTCCTGTGGACTTGGACGTGCACAGATGTCACTTTCCTAACTGTGCACGTGCACAGTTGTCACTTGCCCAACTGTGCACGTGCACAGATGTCCCTTTCCCAACTGTGCACGTGCACAGATGTCACTTGCCCAACTGTACACGTGCACAGATGAAACTTGCCTAACTCTGCACGTGCACAGATGTCACTTTCCCAACTGTGCACGTTTATGTCCTTACGTAAGGGTTTATACGAGGGTGATCCTTTATATCTACGTATAATAAATTTTTAACAGTTAAAATTCCAAATTATTATAAATATAAGAAAATATTTCTTTAAATTTATTTTGTTTCCTCATAGAGAAAGCTTTGTAATAGTTACATTTTCGACAAAACTTTAATTCATTTAATTTAACTGTCGTGAGTTGATATATATCTAATACAATGTTCTGAAACTTGTATTAGATATTTACATTCTGTGTGTCTCTGTGTGTTGATGCTACACTGTTTTGTGAATAAACTAATAACTTAAATCAGACACAAGAATTTCAAAAAATGTTAATTGCATTTTTTAGCACGTTTTTACTACTTGAAAAATTGTTTTTTATATTTCAAACTTTTTTTCATTATCATAATTCACAGTTAATGCATGCAAACAGAATATTCCTTCACTCGAAACAAATCCATTGTTCTATAATATTGATATATTTTATTGAAGATTAAGAAAATTTTAATCAGTTATAATATTGGAAAAATTGAGATTTACAATTTTATTAAAATAATTAATCCTTCTTCTTTAAGGAAGCAAATGATCTATTTGCTATTTCATCATGACGAGGAAGTAGAGTGCTCATGATATGAGCCCCAACAAATATAGACTCCGGTAAAACGCCCAAAATCGAATTCACAGATAGTTTTAATACTCTCATCTTAATAAGCCCTACACTGTCAAAAATGTTTGGAATTCTCCAACACTTCTACAATACAAGAGTAAGGTAAAATTGCAAACACGGTATTGGAATGACGAAATTGCAATACATGTATTGTAAGTGCTGTAAATCGTGTAGTCACCGTCGAGCATTCCAATACATGTATTGTAGCGTTCATAAGTCGAAAATTGTGCACAAGGGATTCACGGAGTTAATGGAATTCAGGGAATTCAAGGAATTCGCGGAATTCATGAAACTTAAGGAATTTACGAAATTTATGGAATCCACGGAATTCACGGAATTCATGGAATTCACGGAATTCAGAAAATCCAAAGAATTTAGAGAATTGAAGGAATTCAAGGTATTCATAGATTTTAAGCAATTTGGAATTAAGAGAATTTAAAGAATTCAGGGAATTCCAGGCATTCCATGAAATCTATGAATACAAAGAATTCAAAATCCTCAGAATTTACAGAATGGTTTTCATTCCTGGAATTCTCATAATTCCTTGAATTCGTTGAATACCTTGAATTCCTTGAATACCTTGAATTCCTTGAATTCCTTGAATTCCTTGAATTCCTTGAATTCTTTGAATTCCTTAAATTCCCCGAATTCTCTAAATTCCATGAATTCTCTGAATTCCTTGAATTTTCTGAATGCCTCGAATTCTCTGATTCCCTTGAATTCTCTGAATTCCTTGAATTCTCTGAATTCCTTGAATTCTCTGAATTCCTTGAATTCTCTGTATTCCTTTAATTCTATGAATTTTTTTAAATAAATGGATTCCTCGAATTCATGGAAATCTATAAATTCCTTGAATTCTATGAATTCGTCGAAAGTTAGTGTGTGTAAAGTGACATTGGGTAGGGTCGGCCTAGTTTTTCGCGTTTTCGCGTCGGCCCCAGGCTCACGGGATTTTCAAAATTTTGCACAAGTCCAAACTCTTTCTCCAATTTGTTCTTTAGAATTATAAATTTTCTGGCTATATTTTAAGAAAGTTTATTATCCAACAATCGAACTTTTGGCTGCAAAATATTATTCAACTAGCAAATATCGATTTAAACCAATTTTAATAGGTTTCTGAAACTTACCTTTGGAGTGATGGGTACAGTTTTGATATTTTAAACCAATTATGAATTTTGGTTCGAAAAAGCACTCAGAACTAGGCCAATTTATGTGAAATGATGAATAGAGAGAATCAGTAAGGTTTAATTTGTTGTTATGCAAGTTAAACTCTGGAATCCGTCGAACTTCAAACATTTTTGACCTATTTTTGACCCGTGCTTGAGCAAGGGAACTTTTTTCCACGCGGGACATAATACCTCATTTTTGCACTTATCGAGTTTTTTTCGAAACCCTATAAAAATTGCTTACGGGGGTTGAATTTAAAAAGTATTCAGCAAATAATTTTCAAGAAAATCATGCCAGAGGCAGTAAGATAATCTAATATTAACGATTCTATCACAAATTTCCAAAAAGGCCTTATTTCCAGAGGAAATACACGTGAAACTTTATGGGCTTTGAACCACCCCTTGAAATCAATAGATTTAAAAATTTTTTAAAAATACGTGCTTACTTTTTTTGGCATTTGAACAAATATGGAGGGTGAGACGAAGAAAATTTGAAGAAAAAAAATGTGTACCACACAAATAAATAAGCCTTCATATTTCACTCACCAATGACTAAGACAAATGTGTAACCCGTCATTACACATCATCACATAAACAACAGTAAAACTTTGATAAAAGTTATTGAAATTTTTTTTTCAACTGCACTTTTTGTTACATCATAAGAAAATACATCAAATAAATGAACGATTTTGTAAAATCAAAGACAGATAAGTAACTTGAAAAAAATAAATACCAACCGAGTAGGCACGGTAGTTAGTAGTTAGACCCACTGGGAGACTCAAAGAAGCCTAATAAGATAAAAGTATTAAATAGTACATTTCGTGACTAATGCGGACTGACGGCCTTTTTAAAACGAACGCAATGTTTTTGTAACGAGTCGTAGGTAAGGGCGTATAATTATACGTAGATGTAAAGGACCACCCTCGTATCAACCCTTACGTATGGACATAAACGTGCAACAGTTGGGCAAGTTCCATCTGTGCACGTGCACAGTTGGGCAAGGGACATCTGTGCACGTGCACAGTTGGACAAGGGACATCTGTGTACGTGCACAGTTGGGCAAGTGACAACTGTGCACGTGCACAGTTAGGAAAGTGACATCTGTGCACGTCCAAGTCCACAGGAGCCCATCTGTGCACATCTAAATTTCGACGTGCACAGTTGTCACTTGGACAACTGTGCACGTGCACAGATGGTACTTGGACAACTGTGCACGTGCACAGATGGCACGTGCTCAGTTGGCACGTGCACAGTTGTCCATCTGACCAACGACGTGCACAGTTGTCCATCTGGCCATCGACGTGCACAGTTGGGCACGTGCAAAGTTGCTACGTGCAAAGTTGACCCCATCCCCTGCCATTTACTTTACCTTGATACACTTGTTTCGTTAGTCATTCACTATTCATTCTCTCAACATGCTCAAACCATCTTAGCAAATTTCTTTTACATATGTCAACTAGTTTCTCCCCCACACCACATTCTTTAAGGATTATCTCATTACTTACTTTGTCCATCAGTGTTTTGCCGCACATCTTGCGCAGGAATCCCATGTTAATCGCGTTAATTTTACTCTTATCCATTTCTTGATAGGTTCCCGTCTCGCTACTGTACAGTACAGTCGGTACACGGAGAAACTTTGTACTGGAAAAGTTGCTAAATTAGGTTACAATTGATAATTGATTCTCTTTTCTGTCCTGAATTCTGAAGAATGTACTGGAACACGGAACTGTTTGTCATATCTCATTGCATTTACATATTATATGTACAAAAAGCTGATCTTTTTTCCTAATGTTTCTTGATCACTTTCTCCTGAAAAAGAGGTATATCCACACTTTATTTACTATCTTTGTGCAAAGTTTAATCGAAACCGATCTACTGGTTTAAAATCATTTGGCTGCAGGTGCGTCTGCATGTTAGAAATCGTTAAAAAGTGACTGAAAATTAAAACTTTTTATGAAAAAATACGTGTATTTTAAATTCGTTAAAACCAGTTTTAGAATATGATAATACATTTCTAAAAAAAAGTTTGAGTTCATTTAATAAAAGCGCGTGAGCTGTACCTTGATCTGCATTTCGAATATTACGTTTTTAACTCTTCTTTTCTCAACGGCTGCAATTGCGAATTTATTTCGAATTTATTCCGAATGTACATTATGTATTTTCATATTCACATTCATCTGTTATTTCACCATCGCGCCTACCATTTTTCTAAAATTCGCGCGACTTGAGAATTTTGTCGTTTTAAACGTCATTGATGACGTTTAACACATAAATTAAGGCTACTGACAAGGGGAGGGCCAAACGTGTTTTTTACTATTTTTACATTCTCATCCTAATGCAAGATACAAAAAAAAATTAGTAGACAATAATTGTTTACCCAAAAAGGTCTACAAATTTCTTTGGAATTAGTTTTTGATAGGACGCATAGTTTTTGTTTTAATCGTAAAAAATAACATTTAACATTTTTTAATTTTAATTTTTTGAAATAGCGACAAAAGATGCGAAAGAAATGAATAAACAAAAGTTGTCCATCCAAAAGAGATCTACAAATTTGCAATAATTTATTTTTTGATAGGACGCGTAGTTTTGATGTAATAGTGAATAATAACATTACGAAAAAAATTAAAATAAAAAAAACAGAACAAGATAAGAAAAAAATGAATAGACAAAAGTTATTCACCAAAAGAAGATCGACAAATTTTTCATAATTTATTTTTTGATACGTCGCGTCTGTCGAATCTCGCGCTTCGCGTTCGATAATTTGTTAGCCCTTGCTTCACGCTCGAACATATTTAGACCTCGCGCTTCGCGCTCGGATATTTATTCTTTGCACTTGAAATGCTTTAATGAAACTTTATCAAAAAGATCTCTTTTGGATGCTTTTGGAGCTTTGAGGTACACAATCTCGTCGTAACACTCGCGCTACGCACTCGATTATTGACAGACATTTGTGAATGTATATTTGTTTTCTGAAATACCTTAAAATAAATTTAAAAAACTATAATCCTTTCTTCAGACATTCTTCCCTATCTCGCGTTGTTACGCTAAAAATAGGATTTTGGTTTTCATATTATTTTTGATAGCTAAACCAAAATATCCTAGAAGTCTTCTTTCAGATTTTTTGCGTATCTCGTGTTTTTTGGCGTAATAGAGGAACATGGGGCAAAACGGGACGATTTTGCTTAAGGATTTTGTTTCTCATATTGAAATACTTTTTTTCCGCATTCAACACCACAGATGCCTTGAACAACTAATAATGTACTAAAATAAAGTTTCGCATTCAAAAATGCCATTTTCTACTTTTTTTCATTGATTTAAAAAACAAGTTTTTCGTCCCGTTTTGCTTCTTACACGGGGCAAAACGGAACGCTTTGTCAAACAAAATATAAAATGTATCATGAACAAAATTCATTAAAGAAGACTACACAAATAAGTAGCACAGTTACAATAACTTGTTTAAACAAGTTTTATTGTCCATTTTTTATATTAAAATGACCAAAATCAGGCCTTACAAAATACGCAGACATGAATTTCGTTTCCGTCCTCACTGTTGAAACCTGCGCAAGACTGATGAGCCCAATTGTTGCACGAACTGCATTGGACCCACTCAGGGCCGGCACTATACATTTGGCCGCCCGTGTTCAAGAAAAATAATTTCGGCCCCCCCACCCCTTTTCTTTAAAAAAATAAGAAAAAAAGACATTTTCTACATATGTATGCTCTATTTTTATTTAAACATTACATTATTAATATTATTCACATTATTATTATCATACACATTATTTAGATATAATGAGGATTCCAAAGAAATTTGTTCGCCTTGCTTCAATCTGGGCCAATTCTTGAACCAGTTCAGAGACATCCAATAAATTCGTAATCACTCACTCAATTGACATCATAGTCAAGTTTGACAGTTTCTTTTTCGCCATTGCTGTTCGAAAGTAGTTTTTTATTATATTCAATTTTAGAAAGGATCGCTCCGCGCTTGCGATAGGTACAGGCGAGGGGCGTCTCACTCAAAAAAACACGGCTTATTCCGTCAGAAATCAGATGGCACTCTGTAAGGATTCCGGTAAGGCAGTGTATGCCGTAAAAATCAAAGTAGGAAATCGTCAGTGAAGGCACGAATTCGTGAAATCGTTTGAAAACGTAAAATTCGTACGAGTCCGATGGTTTTTGATGAAATCGTTAAGTATTCGTAGCAGTCCGTAAGGACTTCGAGAGGAACCGCCGGGAATCATTGGGATTGATGCTTGAATTCGTAGGGAATTCGAGGGGAGTCCCCGGAACGACCACGCGACCGGACAAATCTCGGACCTGCGCAGTGTGCATGGTTATAAAATTTGATAATTGGCTTGATGAAATTAAATATTTAGAAGGCCGAAATCAAAATAATCTTGGTAAAAATAATATAAAATATATTATTCTTAATCAATTTGACGAAAAAGTTACTCTTGTAGAAGGGTCAAAAACGGAAAATAAGTTTCTTATCATTTACATTTAAATTTTATATATTTTAAATAATTATTATCAATTTCATTTAATATAAATTTTTTATCAGATGTTCGCCACCGAATAAAAGCTTTGTTCTTGAAAAAATAAAAAAATATTTTTGAATATTTCACATGTGTTAAAAAAGAATCTAGAAGTTAAAAAAAAATTATTTTACAAGATTCTAAAAAATATTAGCAAAAATTCGAGCCTTTTTAAAATATATTCAGGACATTTAGAAGTTTGGAAGAAATAAAAAATCCCTTAAAGTTCATTTTTCAAACTAAAAAATCCTGAAAAATTTTCCCAACGATCTTAAGAAATTCCTTTTTTTATCCTTTCAAATTTTTTAAACCTCCTAATATTTTTGAATTATTCAAATTTTTGGTGATGTTTTTTAATTCTGCAACATTTTAAAAATTGTCTTAAAATCTTTCAGATTATTCTTTGAAAATTTTAGAAATCTTTTAAAATGTTTTGAAATCTTTTTAAATCTTCTCTTAAAATTAATTTTTCATAATGAAAAATTATTTTCATTTTTGCTAGGAACCTAAAGAATTTTTTTTATTTTCTTGAAACCTTACAAAATTCCTAAAATATCATATAAATTTTTATTATTTTTGCATCGTGCGAAAACTTCTAAGTATCTCGTACACTTACTCAAATTTGTTCTAAAATTATGTATTGTGGCAAAATTTTGCTTTTAAGTCTTTTACATACTCTTTCTCAAAATGTAGGAAATAATTTAAAATGCTTTATGTGACTCCGGTGCATTAACGCGTTTTTATGCGACAGCGTAGAGTATCGTAATGTTGTACATTACGATACTGCGGACGATCACTCTTCACATTACACTCCGCTGTATCGTAATGTACTACATTACGATACTGTGCGCTGTCGCAACAAAACTTGTAAATCATTTGCAATTTTCTCATGAATCTTAAGAACGAGCTTATGAATATTTTTTTATTCTCTTAACGCCCTGTATAATTGAGTTTACCTTACAATTTTTTAAATCCTGAGAAATTAAAAGAATTGTCTCAAAGTCTTCGATATTTTTTCTCCTGTCACATTTTGCAAAATTCAAAACTCATCAGGGATTATTTATAGGGAAAAACTAAAGGTATGAAACATTAATATAACCTGTAAAGAAAATATTGATTAAAAATTAATTAAGTTTAATATAATCAAAATTATTAATTGAGAAATTGATTGCTTAATAGAAAAGAAAAATTTTCTATTATCTAGTCCAAGAAAATTACTTTAACCAATTAATTACTCTATCCCATACTTTATTATATCTTGAGAGGTCCCTTTTTAAATTGATAGCCTTGTTACCTTCTCTCTTTATAAATAACATCTCCATGAATTCTCTCTTTTTCTGATTTCTTTCATGATAAAGAATTTTAATATCATTCCAATTAAAGTCATGAACATGTGTAAGCTTATGTTTTGAAAGGGCTGAGTGATATCTAGGACTTCTGCGAAAATTATTTTCATGTTCATTTTTCCTAAGTCTAAGAGCCCTTTTTGTCTGCCCTACATAAACTGCATTGCAATCTTTACAATTAATTTGGTAAATAACATATTTTTTGTCTAACGTGTCATATCTATATTTTCCTAATTTTACAATCATATTGCTCTTAAAAGGAACTCTATAAATAGTATGTAAACCTAATTTTTCCAACATTGATTTCAAAATTTTCGAGATTTTACAAAAATATGGAAGAACAACAGTATTAAATGTATTGTAATCTTCTCTGTTTATTTAATTTTGATCATTGTTTTTGTTTTTTATATATTTTATTCTGTTATGCGCATGTTTTTGAATTTGTTTACAATGTTCAATATTTTTTCATGGAAAACTGGATGTGATAATTTAAGGGCTCTATCAATCAAATGTTTAATGATTGCTATTTTTTTTTAATAGAGTGATTTCAAAGAAAACTAAGTGTTCTACCTGAACAAATGTTTTTCCTATGCCAGTCAGTAATAATATGTCTTTCATCAGTTTTAATTAAAGTCAAATCTAGAAAATTTAATTCACCTTCAGTGTCAATCTCAACAGTAAATTGTAATCTAGGGTGTATACTATTAAAATCATTAAGAAGAGTGTTAACATTATTTTTATGTAAACTAAGTACTGAATCATCATCATATCTTGCATAAAAATCAATATTAAAATTGATTTTTTTGAAAACTTCATTCTCTAAATCCTCCATGATAATTTCAGCTCAAATAGGAGATAAAACAGATCCTATGGGAGTTCCAAAGTTTTGTGTATAAAATTTATTATTAACTTTGAAATATACAGAATGAAAAACATATTTTATAGCATCAAGAAAATCTTTTTTCGGAATTTTGGTATTAATTTTAATCAAATTCCAACGTTTTTGTAATGGCAATTTCGACTCTTTCGTAAGGGATATTTGGAAACATAGCTATTACATCAAAAGAGACAAATATATGATCTAAAGGTATTATCACATTTTCAATTAGTTTTAAACAAGCATGACTATTTTTAATTGATGTTTTTGAGATTTGTATTGATTTTTTAATAATTTGACTCAATAATTCCTTCAATTTTCCAGTTGGCGAACCTATTGTTGAAATAACTGGTCGTAGAGGGTAGTCATCCTTGTGAGCTTTAAAAAGTCCATAGGCTAATGAGAGATTAGTACTCGATGTATCAATATCACATCTTTCAATATTTATTACCTAAATATTTATTAGTTCTCACTCTGTCTAAAATTTTAAAAGTCCCTTTTTGAAGCATTATGGTCGGATTATTAGGAATCAATTGAAAACTATCTTCATAATTAAAGATATGCAACATTTTTTGAATATAAACATGCCTATGAATCGCTACTGTAATACTTCCTTTGTCTGATTGAGTGATCATTAATTCTGGATGATTTTTTAAGAAAATTTTTGTTTCAATTAAACCCTCATTCAATTCCTTTTCTAACCAAGTTTTTGGATTATCATTATTTGAAAAATCATTCGATAAACCCATAAATTGTGATCTAAATTCATCAATTTTATTCTCAGGTATTTTTTTAAATATTTGATTCAATGTCTTTAATTATTTCAAGTAGTTGAATATAGTTTTTTCTCCCAAATTTGTTGCTAAAACCATCACCAAATCTCAAAATTAGGGGTATGGCAAAAGTCCACGATTGTCCACGAGGGGGGTCGAAGGGGTCTATCGAAAGTACACGTGGAATAAGGTGGTCCAAAATTTGTTTTTTCAATTTTCATGCATCGCCCGCAAATTTGTTCAAAACCAAAAAAAATAAAAGCGTGTAAAAAAATGATATTCAGAGTTTCCGCAAGCCCCGTATAGTTCAACACGTATTTTCCATAAGAAAGCAAGACGTTTTCGTATATTTTATTCAGAATCGTCAATATTAGGGGTATCGAGTTGACCCTGAAAAATATTTTACAGAATTAGCTATAGAATACGAAATTACTTCTTGAAATTCTTCCACATAAGTATGTTTTATACTATTGATTTTTTTTAGGTTTCTTTTGGTAAACACTGTTTCTAATACATAAACTATTACTTTATTGTGATAATTTAATGTTTAAATAAATTTTTGAAACAATTCATTATTGTTTATAGCCATTTTATCTTAGAATGGAGTTAAAAAGTCGCGGTTTTATCTGAATTTTTCAACTGATTCTTAACTTTTCAGTTAGAGCGAGGCAATAATCAATTTAATTTAACAGAAATAATTGTTCAAACAATTTAATATTTAAAATAATATTCTCTTAGAATAATGCTAGAAAGTTTCAGTTTATTCTAAAATTTTCCAGTTTTGGTTCACTTTCAAATTATAGTAGGGTAATAATTAAATCAAATTAAAAACATAATTGTTTAAACAATTTATTATTATTTTTAATGATATTCTATTTGAATAATGTTAGAAAGTTGCTTTTTTTTCTTAAATTTTCATCTCTTCTTCTACTTTTCACTTAGAGTATGGTAATAGTGACTAAAATTCAACAAAAATAATTTTTTTAACAAATTATTATTGTTTTTAACTATCTTCCCCTATAATAATGCTAGATTGTTGCGTTTTTTTCTGAAATTTGTTGAATTTTTGTCTACTTTTTACTTAGTGAGATCATAATGTAACTTAATAAACATAATTGTTTATACAATTTATTATGGTTTATAACTACCTTTTCTTGGAGAAATGCTAAACGCTTGCGGGTTTTTCTGAAATTTTCAGCTTTTCTTTAACTTTTTAGTTATCAGTAAATACTTCAAGGAAAATTTACATTTATAATATGATCCATCTGGAAAATTTGAAGAATATTTCAAATATCTGTTTCATTTCAGAAAAATATAGCCACAAAAAGAAAGATTGTTAAAAAAATTATTCTCTCTATTGTTTATTTATTATTTGTTCATAACTAAAAAGACGAAGCAAAGTTAAAAATTTAAGAAAAAACCGCAACTTTCTAGCATTATCTAAGAGAAGACAGTATTAAACAATAATACATTGTTTAAACAATCATGTTTGTTAACTTCCTTCATTTATCATCTCACTCTCATTATAAAATTCGGAAAAACCGCGACTTTCTAACTGTATTGTAAGAGAAAATTGCTAAAAGCAATAATAATTTATTAAGACAATGCATGTAAACATCTAATTATCAGTGAGAAGTAATATTTTATGTATTAGAAACAATTTGTTTGAAAAAAACCGCAAAAAAATCATAATTATCGTCAGCAACTCGCAAAACCCAATTTTTCACTTATGGGCTGTTTTTGGGACCCTATAAAACAAACATATGGAGTTGATATTTAAAAACTAATTATTTATTTGTATGCTATAGCTAATTGTGAAGAGCAATGTTGAGTTTTAACTCGATTCACCCAATATTGACGATTCTGAATAAAATGTACAAAAACGTATTTTTTTCTTCTGGGAAATATGTGTTAAACTTCATGGGGCTGGCGGAAACTTCGAATATCATTTTTTATTGCAGGTCAAAAAAAAAATACTTTTTCATGAATAATGTTATGCAAAATGATGAATGAACGCATTTATTTTTTGTGTGGATTTAAACAAATTTGGGGGCGGTATGCATGAAAATTAAAAAAAAAACAATTTTCCAAAGCATTTTTGGACCACCCTAACGTGGACTTCCGTTTTCCTGAATTTGCGGATTTCTCTTTAGAAACACATGAGAAACTAAAAAACTGTTCACTAATTTTTGTTTGGACTTCTTACTTTTTATCATGAAGCTTATGTCTTTAAGAAAAACCGAATTCTCATACAATTCACAGCTCCTTTTGGCTTCGTAGCTTTTGATTACCAAGACTATCCATATATTTTCATAAAATATGAAATAAGTCCACGTGGACAAAGGAGCCAGGGGGAGGGGGTACGTCGAAAGTCCACGCTTGTCCACGAGGGGTGGGGCCGGGGGTGAAGATGTAGTAAAAAAATTGTCCACGTGGTATATGGACGGCCCCTTTGAAGTCACTTGAAATCTCCTGAAATATCTGAAGTCATTTGAATGCACATGAATTTACATGAAGTCACTTAAATTCTCCTAAAGTCACTTGAAATCTCCAGAAATATCTGAAGCCATTTGAATTCACATGAAGTCACGTGAATTCACGTGAAGTCACTTCAAATCACCTGAATTCACTTTAAGTCACTTGAATTCTCCTAAAATCACTTGAAATCTCCTGAAATATCTGAAGTCATTTAAATTCACATGAATTCACTTGAAGTCACGTAAATTCCAATGAAGTCACTTGAAGTCACTTGAATTCTCCTGAAGTTACTTGAAATCTCCTGAAGTCAGTGAAATCTTCTGAAGTCATTGAAATATCCTGAAGTATCTTGAAGTCAGAAGTAGGTGTACACCGAATCGGTCGAGTTGTCAATCACTCAATTGCACCCTATTACGCGCCGGCCCTGGACCCACTGTTTGATTGGAAAATCGTGACAGTACAAACAATCGCGATCTTCGATTTCTGCATTCGGCAAAAATCGAAAGCAATGTGCGCTCTACTACATCTCGCGCGGTGTCCCGTTTTGCCCCTGCCCATTCTGCCCCCAAAGTACTTTTTCCAATATGACTCCCGAAAATCGCGAAAATACTCGTAATCAAAAACGCCTAGACGCAAAAGAAGGGCTATTAAGTACCCAATGGAATGGTGCTAAAGCGATTTTAATTACACAAACATTAGTATTAATTACGCGTAGTTAAAAATCAGTCAAAATTATAACTGGACATGAGAACGATCCATGCCTCTCATAAATTGGAAAATAACAACAGAATTATAACAAATTGACATGGGAAATTTCGGAAACGACTCAAAACGAAGTTCCTACAATTTCCAGTAGATGGCGTCACACCAAGGGCGTCACATCAAAGTTAGATGGCGTCACACAAAAAATCATTGTCCCGTTTTGCCCCTGTCGTCATTTTGCCCCATGTTCCGCTATTAGAATTTTCGATTTTTCATATAAATTTCGATAAATAAATTAAAAACGAGGAGTTCTGTCAAAAAATGGCACAAAGAAATGTTGCAGAAATTTTTAAACGCTGAAATTCCTCCAAAAACTTTTCCCCATATTTTGCGTCGTTTATTGGCTCAAAACTTGAATTTTCGACTTTTTTCATAGTATTTTCGACGAATAAAAAAAAGACAAGGTCTATCAAAAACCCGTTCAAAGAAATTTTGTAGGGGTTTTTGCAAGCTATAATTGCTCTTTAAGACTTTTTTCGTACTTCGCATCATTTGGTTCGAAATTTGAATGTTTTTGTGTTAAATTTCAGGCAATTCTAATACTTTCTCAATCATAAATGACGAGAATGTAATAAATTATAACAAATTTGTATCTGTTTTTTGGACAACTTTTGTCTATCAATTTTTTTTCGTACCTTTTGTAGTTTTTCCACAAATTCTTCATTTTTATTTTTCATGTCATTTTTTATGATTAAAACCAAACTACACTTCCTATCAAAAAGTGATTCATAAATAATTTGTAGATGTGTTTTAGGTGCACAATTTTTGTTTGTTGATTTTTTTTCGTAGCTTGTGTAGTTTTTCCAAAAATGTAATTTTTGTTATTTTCAATGTTATTTTTCACGAATAAAACCAAAAATAGGCACCCTATCAAGAAGTGATTATCAACAAATTTGTAGACCTTTCTTGGGATCACAATTTTTGTTTGTTCATCTTTTTTCGTATCTTGCATAGTTTGACCACAAAATGGAATTTTTGATTTTCCTTTATTTTTTGTGTGATAAAAATGTCAATTTTCGAATTTTCAAGAAAATTTGAAAAATGTTGCAATAATCTTGTAGGGCTTTCAAAAAGCAACGTTTTTCTTCTCTTGACTTCTTTCAATATCGTTGCGAAAATTGTGATTTTCGATTGATTTTTAAAATTTTACAAATGGTATAACTCTCATAATTTTCTCTTTATAGAGCAAAGTCATTAGCATAAATTGTTCGGGTTTCTGAGTACTACAAATATCCGTACATAAAAATTTTAAATCTTAAAAAAATTGTCTCAATAATTTTTAAACTGTTTTAACTTTTTGAATTTTTAGCCAAAATGGCTGGTTAACAAACTCGTTCTTTCTTTTAGGACCTGAAACAAGCGTGCCAAAGCTCGTATCGATCCGATCATTTTTTCGAAAGTCATCGTGTTTACGGACAGGCGGACGGACGGACGTCTGGACGGACAGCCAGACAGACGCAATCGCTAAAACTTGATTTTCGGCTTCAGGGGGTCTCAAAACGTGGAGATCCGTTAAAAAAAATGTGATGTCAAATTTCAAACAACTGTAATACTTTCTCAATCATAAATTATGAGAATGTAAAAAAACAAAATTTTTGGAAAAACGACGTAAGGTACAAAGAAAAGTTTAAATAACAATTTAAAAAAAACAGTGTGTCGCAGTGGGGCCACACGGCAGAAGTGAAACTTTGATGGTTTAATTTAGAAATTTTTCAGGAGGAATCATCATGAGCTTTGAAGAGATCGTACGGTAGGACAGTGCAGAGAGAAGAGAGAGAGAGAGCATGATACGTACTTAGCTTAGCCTGGCAGTGGTGGGGATATCGAAGAGGAGTCTTTAGAGCAATTGCGAATCACCGCACAAAATGGAGATAGATGCAAATAGACAGAGAAGGTATAGACTTATACTTGTACGCGCGCGAGGGAGGGAGGGAGAGAGTCCCAAAAGAAGTTTCACTTCAAAATAATAAGCGCTGCGAATAAAGAATTATGGCAAATAAGGATAATAATATACTAATATAATATATATTTAAAGTAATAGAGTTGAACATAATAAAGAAAAGTTCGCGTTTCGGACCAAATTTAGGCTAGTGCGAAATGCGAAACACGTGATTAGAATGTGTTTGTCGAAACCAAAGGAGCTTTAACAAAAGAGACTTCACAATCGCCAAATTACAGTTGTCGATGGTTTGACCTTTAATTTTTGAAAGTCTATCCAAAAATGTGAGGGAAGTACTAAGATCGAGAGCGTAGCGCGAGGTAAATACAGTATCGAGTACGAAACGCGAGACCCAACAGGCGCGCACACTAAGCGTCTCAAACTTGCGAGCGAAGCGGTCAGATGCGTTTTTTAACGTTGATTATCAAATTTACTTTGGGGAATTAATTTGTACATTCTCATCCTAATGAGAAGGTATTAGTTTCATATAAATTTTGACTTCGTCAGTTTTCATCAAATTTCCACGTTTGGAGACCCCCTCAGTCAGAAAACACGATTTTTACCAGTGTCTATCTGTTTTTTGTCTGTAGTCTGTCTGTATTCTGTCTGTCGTTTGTCTGTAGTCTATGGTTTTTGTTTTATCCATCGAAAATGTTTTTGATGTTGGAGGGAACCATGTTTTGATAAGTTACATATTTTCTGTTTTAATCGTGAAAAATGCTATTAAAAATAAAAAACTCAATTTTTCGGCAAAACTATACAAGATACTATCTTTCCATTTTCTGTCAGAAATTTATCTTTTTTCGTAGAAATGTAATCTTCTTAGTTGAAAATTTATCTGTTTAGTTGAAAATTTAACTATTTTGATGAAAATGTTGTACTTTTTTGTTAAAAAATGCAACCGTTGGGTCAAAAATTCATTTTTTTTGTTAAGGATTCATTATTTAAGTTACAAATTAATTTCTTTGCTCAAAAATTTAACTATTTTGTTGAAAATTCTTATTTTTTAATGATTTTTTTAAACTGAAAATTCAACATTTATCTTCTTCACATGAAAATTCAGCTATTTGGTTGAAAATTTCTGTAGAATATTAAACTTCTTAGTGACTTATTCACCTTTTCGGTTAAAAATCAATTTATTTGATTGAAAATTTAACTATTACTTTCAACTTTCTTTAAAAATTTAAATTTATTTAAAAATGTATGTATTTTGTTAAAAAATAATCTTTTTTGATACAAAATTAATCTTTTTGGTTGAAAATTCATTCCTTCGATTGAAAACTATTTTTTTAAATTAAAGAGTATATTTTAATAGTATAATATAATATAAAATAATTTAATAATATTAATAGTATATTGTGACGAGTGTGAAGTTTGCCGCGCGAGCGCAGCGATCTCGGCAATCACACGAGTCGAATCGCCGTCTCCTACTAGGTTCACATATACTTTGTCCGACTTTGTCCATTTTTTGTCGAAAATTTATCTGTTTCCATAGACATTTAATCTTTTTGGTTGAAAATTGATCTATTTTTTGAAAATTTGTCTTCTTCGTAGAAAATTCATGTTTTGGGTTGAAAATTCAATTATTGGGTTGAAAATTCATTTTTTTGGTTGAAGATTCATCATTTTAGTTGAAACCACTTTTTTTTTAATTTACCTATTTTGCTGAAATTTTTTGGTTGTAAATTAATTTTTTAACTGAAAATTGAACTATTCCATTATGATTGAACATTTATCTATCTCAGTTGAAAATTCAACTATTTGGTTGAACTTTTCTGTGGTTTTTTAAAACTTTGTCTTTTCTGGTTATTTGAGCAATTTGATCAGTCACTTAATTGCTAGTGGAGTGTATTGGGGTTCAAATAACCACAGCCAGATTTTACTTGCAAAGGAAAGAGTTTATTCTAAGGCATAAAAAACCTCCACTTGAAGAGTGGAGGAAAAAGCCGAGAATCAAATAGCGATCACAAAAGTAAGTCAGAAGTTACAGACCTTATCAGAGCATGTATAAGAATTGCGATGACAATCAGTCCGCCACACTTTAATCCACACAATGGCAAACAGGCAGAGTCGAATCCACCCATTGGCAAACAGACATAATCCAATCCACAAAATGGCAAATACACATAATCCAACACAAGGCTCGTTCACACTCAGAAAATGGAACCTCTCACCACGAAAACTTAACTTGAACTCAACTCTGAAGAAAGTAATAATTATAAAGTGAAAACAAATTCCTTACTCAATTACACATACAGTCGTGGGAAAAGGTTCCATTCTACCTGCTCGGCGCTGACCTTCGA
>CAKNYM010044531.1:39215-101732 GCA_932195095.1 Andricus curvator | reverse complement strand
AAATGACACCGTCCTGGCATGCGGAAATAAAACCCTCTGTACCTGAATTAAGCCCTGATGATCTGAGGAAAGCAAAAGTTTGCTCTTTCGACAATTACTGTTTTTCTACATTTCTGTGAAAGTTTCCGTGCATTTTCTTATCGAGTGGCTGTTGGTGAAAATTCTCTACTTCTGCTTTCTTCACTTCGGCTTTTAGTGAAGCTTTTAGAAGTGAAGCAACTAGATGGAGTAATGCACTTTCCTCACTTCTGATGTTAAAATTCAGGCCAACGGTCTCGGCCGCTTGCTCCGCGGCTTTGTAAAAGAACGTTCCTACGCCAATCATATCGTAGTTCCTGACTATTATTAGGAGAGGATCTCTGCCATTCGCAACGATATAAGCTGTACTTAGAACAATTCGGTTATGAAGACCCTGGAGATTCAGAAGTCCGTGTCCGCCTTGACGGCGTGAAATGTATAATCGCGGAACTGACGAATTGATATACAAGCTTTTATGCATATGAATGATCTTACGTGTGGTGATATCAAAGGCCTTAAGCTCGTTCTTCGTCCATTGAACAACCCCAAACGAGTAGAGTAGAATCGGGACGGCAAGCATGTTGGTCCCCTTGTTCAACGCCGACAGATTGGAAGACCAAATCTGTCGAAGAAGATGCTTGTATCTACTTCGGAGAGACTCCTTCACTGATGTTACGTTCTGAATGCGGCTTTGAGACACGCCCAGGTATGTATAGGTCTCTCCAGTATTAAGATGTCTAATTACACTTATATCCACAAGCCTCAGGGTCCTTGGGAACGCCAGTAATCTTTCCATTCTTTGGATTACTTTTGGCACACTTGTCCAAACCAAAGTCCATCCCAATCTCTCTTGTGTACTCCTTGACGATATTTATAGCAGTTTGAAGTTTGCTTTTACCAGAGGCATAGATCTTCAGGTCATCCATATAAAATACATGAGTGACCTTATGCTCGCGCTGATTAGTGTCGCCATAGAGGTATCCAGAAGAATTTCGTAGTGCGAGAGATAGAGGCAGAAGTGTGATGCAACAAAGCAAAGGGCTCATGGTATCACCCTGAAAGACGCCCCCCTGGAAGGTGACGTTGTTCCTTGTCACACCATAATTTCTAGATGAGATAGTAAATCTAGTTTTCCAAAAAGGCATCAATCTCTCTATGCATTTCACTATGTACAGATGATAAGTCTATGAGGCGTTGAATCGAAAGCTTTTCGGTAGTCAATCCAGGCCATTGACAGGACGCGCTGATGGGCTGCAGAGTCTTTACAGACACACCTGTCAATTAGCAGGTTCTCTCGACAGCCTGCTAGACCTTTTTTCGAGCCACGTTGTTCGTACATCTCTCGCCACACAGGCTCAATTCGTCAAACAATCCTGTTATTTAGGACAGCTGTAATGTTTGCCTTTTTTCGGCAGGAGTATAGTCCTTGGACTTGGGTGGATTTTTCACAGAAACAGGGAGATCGCTGAAGAGGCGCGATGGGTCAGCGAGAAACTGTTGATTCTCCGTGATCCATGTCTCCCTCTTCTGTATTCTCATCCTTGCGTCAAATGACACCCGTATTTTGCAACAATATGCTGCTTGATTTTCAGAAGCTTTGACTTGTTCAGTGTGTGATTGAAGATCCTCAGTACTTGAGCGAACTTTCGAACCCTTTCCGTGAACGGTCTACTAGATGTTATGTAGTATATCACACATTGAACACGGGACGCATTCTGTCTTGCTCATCCAATCTTCTTGTTCAGTTAATGCAAGCGTCTTTTGGTCTTTTGATCGGCCGTAGGTTTTAGCTTTCGATTTGAATCAGCCAAAGCTCTCGCAGCACCCTAAACTGAGCAATTGATGGTCCAGAGGTGGGACTCTTGCGAGATATCTCCACGAAGGGAGGCATCCATTTCAGGCAGATCTTGGGGCTTAGGAGGAACTTGCATGTTAATGTTCCTCCTTCTCCTCAAATCGCGAACATCTCTCAGAAGGTGCCTGCTTCCCGCGGTTGGTCTTAATGTCGCTTTCTCATCTTCGTCTGCAGCTTGATCAAGCAGCGGTTGGGGAAGCGCTCCGCGTACATATCCATTTTTCCGGAGGTAGTCCGCTTGAATTCGCAAAGACTAATGCGAAACGTGCTGTAGCTCTGGGTGTTTCTGGCACCACAGAGTGTGCATACGCGCCATAAAGCCTCAGTAAACAGGGATAATGTTGGCATCGTGGCAGTCTAGCAAGTCATCCTTGAGTCGATCCGTCCACTCAATGTGGGCGTTTCGCCGGTTCGTCGTCTTGTTTCCATCTAAATTATTTTCAGCACCCCGAACTATAGGATGATCGGCATTGTTTGCCGACCCATTGTCAGGTGCTCTGCGCGTTCAATCTTTTTGAACCGCATCTACAAATTTTTGGTGCTTTTGTGGTGTCATTGTTGTTCCCACGAGCAGCTAGGGCAAGGGTGCAAGGATAAGGCTGCATACTCTGAGAGGTCGCCCGGTATCCCAGAGTCACCGTTTAAGACACCTCACCCAGGTGCCATTCAGCTTTCGGCACGGTTGTTACGCCTCCGCTTAGGGGTTATTCCTTCGGGAGCATCCCTGGACGTTTGTCTGCGACTGCTTAATAATTATTGTAACCATATTCAGCAGAAACTCTTAGTACAGGGACCCTCTATCCGCAACTAGAGGACGCGTTCGGTGGCTTTGTCATAGGCCTTTCAGTTCTATTCCAAAGGAATCGAAACCGAAACCGAATATATATGTATATACAGGATGTCCCAGTACTCAAAAAACATTTTTTATTGTTGAATTCTAACAAAAAAATGGCGTCGAAAATAATTATAAAAAAATTATGCTAAAGTTAATAATTACCGAGTAATTAACAATTAAAGATTCACCAATTAGAAGCTCGCGTTAAAAGGTCGATAGTCCATGTGCCATCGACAAGATTGTGTGCATAAACAATTTCAGTTCGCATAATTTCTCCTCCGTTCGCTTTTCCAGTAGGTTGTGACTCTCTGGTGCAACTTCACACGTCAACGAGCTAGAAAAATTGAAAAAAATATTTTCCACAATCAACCAAATTCGACAACATTCTCATGAATTCTGTAAATTGCCTTGAATTTTATAGAATTTTCGCAAAATTATTTCGAAGTTAAATGAATTCTCTAGAGTTAGGCAGAATTCCCTTGAATTAATCATAATTCTTTGGAATTCTATATAAATATTTCGTGAATACCGTAGAATTCTCTTTATTTATGGATTCTCTTAAAATCTGTATAATTCTCTTGAAGTCCGTAGAATTGTCTTACGTTTGGCAGAATTCTCTTGAGTTGAGCAGAATTCTCTTGAATTTATTAGAATTCTCTTGATTTCCGTAAAATTATCTTAAATTCTGTAAAAGACTCTTGAATTCTGTAGAATTATCTTGACTTCTGTAGAATCCTCTTAAATTCTGTAAAATTCCCTTGAACACTTTTGCACACATTACAAATTTTTAAATATTTCTAAATGCATTAGAATAAGCTTTGATTTATTTTGAATTCATTAGTCTTTCCAATTTGTATTGTTGTGAACTTTACAAGAAATGTCAATGAAATTCCATTGACAAATGCGACACGCCAGTCATAATGAAATGCTTGATGATTTCAGTGGACGCATTTAACAAAAAGTACCCAGTTACTTTTTCCGGGTGCATTTTAAAGTGCAAACATACGCCCGCGAAAATCCCTCTGATGGCGTACATGCAGAGATGATTTTATTGCTTTGTCATGAGGTTTCTTTACTTAGCGAACATAATAAAAGATGTCATCAAACTCATCCGACCACGGTGCTCTGCCTAGATAAAAATCACGCTGAAAAAGAATTACCTTGTAATTTCCTATACATCAAACATCAAACATCAAACATCAAACGTCAAACTTAGGCGACCAATGATCTTTCTCAAATGAAACTTTTATAAAAAATATATCTGGGAAATATTATGATACATACGTGCGCAAATGAGGACTGATCCATTCCTAGTTAGATGATTAGTCATTACAATCAGTCATTCAGTCGTCTCTCACTGGTATACGCATGTATTAAAAATTACTAAATATTCTTTGGGGATCATTTTTCACGGCAAACATACACCCTATGAAGAAATTTTGACAAAGAACATAAAAATAGGATAAACGCTTTAACTAGAGAGTCGTAAAATTTAGTCAACTAGGATCTTTTTCGCAAATTAAAAATAATCACCCCAAACACCTTCAGAAGAGTTTAGTAGATGTCTCGGGTGATTATTTTTAATTGGAAATTTGTTGGCTCTTATAGTTGCAGACAGTTGAGGTGAGGTTTGATAAATGTACTAGGGTTGGTTTTATATGGTTGTCGAATATTATTGTAGCTATAGCGATATAAAGTAGAATCTTGGGCAGGTGTCTGCGGTCATTATTTTTACTTTGAAATTTGTTGGCAGCTTTAGTTGAAAGCGGCTGAGACGGGATTCGTTAAATGTACTAGGGGTGCTTTTTTAAGGCTTTTGAATAATATTGTAGGGATCAGAATATCTACTTAAGTGTTGGAAAAGTGTGTGGGGTGACTATTTAAAATTTTACATTTTTTAGCAGTTTAAGTTGAAGGAAGCCTAGACAGGGTTTGATGAAGGTACTAGGGGTGATTTTTTGATGCTCTATGATATTATTGTAGACATTAAGATATCTGCTAGAGCCTTGGAAAGGTGTCTGGAGTAACAATTTTTAATTATTTTTGCTGCTTTAGTTAAATGCAACTTAGACGGCGTTCGTTAAATGTACTTGGGGTGGTTTCTTGGGCTGTCTAATATTATTTTAGGGATGAAGATATCAACTAGGGTCTTGGAAAAGTGTATGCGGTGACTATTTTTAATTCTAAAATTTGTTGGCTGCTTAAGTCGAAGGTAACTTAGACGGGGTTTGTTAAATATACTAGGAGTGTTTTTTTAGGGCTGTATAATATATATAGAGTCTTGAAAAGGTGTCTCAGGTGACTATTTTTCATTTGAAATTTTTTGCCTGCTTTATTGGAAGGTAACTGAGACGGCATTTGTTAAATACAACGGTTGGTTTTCTTATAGGGTTGTTAAATATTATTTTAGGGTTTGGAATATCTGATAAAGTCTTGAAAAAGTGTGTGGGGTGATTATTACGAATTAAAAATTTTTTTGGATGCTTTAGTCGAAGGCAACTGAGACTGGGTTCGCTAAATGTACTACGGGTAGCTTTGTAAGGCTGTCTAATATCATTGCAGGAATCAGGATATCTGATAGAGTCTTGGGAAAGTGCCTGGGGTGACTATATTTAATTTGAAATTCTTTTGGCCGCGTCAATTAATTGCAACTGAGGCGGGGTTCGTTAAATGTACTATGGGTGGTTTTTTGAGGCTATGCAATATTATTGTAGGGATAGCGATATTTGCTGGAGTCTTGAAAATGTGTCTGGGATGACTATTTTTGATTTTAAATTGTTGTGCCTGCTTTAGTTAAAGGTATCAGAGACTGGGTTTGTTAAATGTACTACGGGTGGTTATTTGAGGTTGTGTAATATTATTGTAGGGATAGCGATGTTTGCTAGAGTCTTGGAAAGGTACCTGGGATGACTATTTTTCATTTGAAATTTTTGTGCCTGCTTTAGTTGAAGGCAACTGAGCCTGGGTTCGTTAAATTTACCAGGGCGGTTTTTTGGGGATGTGTAATATTATTGTAGAGATGACGATATCTGCCAGGCTCTTAGGAAGGTGTCTGAAGTGCCTACTTTCAGTTCGACTGCTTTAGTGGAAGGTAACTGAGACGGGGTTGGTTTAATATACTAAGATTAGTTTATTGTAGGGATGGGGATATCAACTTGAGTTTTGGGAAAGTGTGTGGGGTGATTATTTAAAATTTTTAATTTTTTGACAGTTTTACTTGAAGGCAGCTGAGATGGTGTTCGTTGAATGTACTGGGTGCAGTTTGTTAGGGCTGCCTAATGTTATTGTAGGTTTCTATGGTGTATATTTTTAGTTTAACATTTTTTTGGCTGTTTTTGTAAGTCCCGAAAAAATTTTTAGTAAGCTATAAAGTAGTTTAGAACTATGATGTACGTTTTTTTGTACTAACTCCCTCAGGTTTTCTTTGCGGGTTGATTTCGTGAAATAAATGTTCAGTGTTTTGGAAAACACAAAAATAGGTCAAAATTCTGATATGATTATATTTATGCTGAGCTCATAATTCATTTTATGCGTTGTTTGAAGAAAATTGATTTTTGTAATTTTGAAAAGCGCAAAAAAGCCCATAATTCTGGTGTGGTTATATGTTTAATTTCTGATAAAATATAATAAAATATTTTGAGCAAAAAATATACTCTATTATTTTTAATCTTGACAAAGCATTTACAATTAGTAATTTTTCAATGAAAAATAAAAAAATTCGTTTAAATATTGTATTTTTCTGAATACTATTTATACGGAGTGTCTTTAGAGATTTCATGACGTTTTTTTAATTCTCTGGAATTCTGTTAAAATATCTCGTAAATTCAGCAAAATTCTCTTGAAATATGTAAAATTCTCTTAAACTTTGTTTAATTCGCTTAAATTCAGTAGAATTCTCCTAGTTTTGGCAGAATTCCCTTGAATTCATTATAATTCCCTAGAATTCTGTATAAATATCTCGTGAATACAGTAGAATTTTCTTCATTTATGCATTTTCTTAAAATCTGTATAATTCTCTTGAAGTCTGCCGAATTCCCTTCAATTCAGTAGAATTCTCTTACGTCTCTTGAATTGAGTAAAGCTCTCTTGATTTCCATAAAATTATCTTAAATTCTGTAAAAGACTCTTGAATTCTGTAGAATTCTTTTGATTTCAGCAGAATTCTCTAAAATTCAGTGGAATTCTCTTAAATTCTGTATCATTCTCTTGAATGCAGTAGAATTTTCTTAAATTAGCGAAATTCTTTTGAAATCAGCAGCATTCTTTTATGTTTCGCAGAATTCTCTTCAATTTAGTAGAATTCTCTTACGTTCAACAGTCCGGGGTTCGATCCCTGAGCCGGGTACCAATGGAAATTTTTCTATGTACTTCTACCGGGGCTTCGGTGGTTCGGAACCCACCTTAAACTGTAGGTCCCCTCAGAAAAAGCTGGTATCGTACCAAGGTGGGGCTCCATGTCGAGGGGACTAGCCTTGGAGGTCGAAGCCGATTCTGTGAAGACTCGAAAATGAGTCAGCGTTCTTCTTGCGTTTGGGGACTCCTATAGGAGGCACCACGCTCGATGGTCGCTGGCCGATTTCGAGTAATGAACACACAGACATACACTTACATAACACACCAGGACAGTGCTTCGAATCTGTGCATCTACCTGATGACCTCAGAGGGATCGCTCCGTACACCCTAGCCTGCTAGGGAGGCTGCCGAATGCATGGCAGAGTGGGGGAGGATCACTTTGCCTGATCAACAAAGGAGGACGTCATTTACTGTGCGATAGGTATGCCTGAAACCTGATAGGTATAATCTCAGAACGTTGATAACAACGAAAACCCACCGAGATCTAAAAACACTCGGCGAAGGATGGCCGGATTCGTAGTACTGCCTTGAGAATAAACACGGGTATGGCACAATAGGCTTTATAGCTTGATTCAGCCTGAGAAGAATTGTCCAGAAAGTCAATTTTGAAAATCGTTCGAATTTTTATTTGAAGGACTGATGCTTGTAGAGAATTTCAAGACGCATCTTTTTTTTCTTTAGCAAATATCTGTAGGTTTTACAGTTTTTGAAGTAATTGATAAAAACTAGATTTGTCGAAAACAAAAAATTTCAATCTTTTTTCACTTCAACTCGCGCGAATTTAGTCAATTTCCAGAATTTATCAATCTTATCTACACTAAATTACATTTTGAAGTCTTCTGAAACTAGTTAAAAAAGAAAAACGTAAATATTTTAGTAAACAAAAAAGTTGGTAATTCTTTTGTGAGCCTTTGCAAAAATCATGAATTTCAACCTTCAAGCGCTTCGTCTATCGAGCGAATGTTAGGTAACGAAAAACTTCCAGTGACAAATTTGTTGATTAAGATCTGAAGAAGTTTTCTGGAATGTTTTAGCTCAATCGGATTAATGGTTACAAAATAATAAATGTTTTAAATTGCAAGCGGCGATTTATTCCTTAAAAAGTAATTGAATTTAGGAAATCATTTTTCATAATTATTACTAAAAATACTTATCTAAGGAAAAATCAGAATATAAAAAAAAGTTCCGTCTCGTCATTCTCTACAATTTTATATTTAAAAAAATTAATTTGGTGACTTTTAACATTTCCGTCCAACATTTGTACAAATACTCCAACACGTGTTCGCGAGCTCGGCGAGTTATTCGATCCGAACGCTCAATTTGTATCTTTCAATGTATTTCCAGAACTTCAGTTTTCAGAGGTTATATAATTAAATATTAGAAGCATTTAAAAAATAAACATTCTGAGCAAAAGCACATTTTACGTCCACATATTTAAAAATAAAGGTTGCGATCGTTCAAAACTTCGCATTTGATTATTAGATAATTCAAGTTTTCTAATCATTTCATTCTCAAACATTTCTAATTAAACTATGTAAACTTGAAGATATTTCAAATTTATTAATTTTCAATTAATAATTTTTGAAACTTAATCTTTTATGCTTGAAAAAATTCCACTATTTAGTTGGAATAAACAATTCTGAATGAAGTATTTATAATGAAGTTATTTTTAATCGAAGCGTTCAAAATTTGTCTTTTTAAAATTTTTAACATTTCAAACTTCGAACTTTTGAATGCAGTACAATAAGTGCAGCTGTTTCATTTTGAAATTTTAATTTTGAATTTATAAGTGAATAGTTTGAATTTTAGAAAGTATAGTTTACAGTGTACTAATCATCCATTTTAAATGATTGAAATTGAAATAATGCTACTTTAGAGGGTTCCAGTATAAAATAAATTTTGAATTTCACAATGCGAACGTGAAAAATGTTAAGTAAGTATTATTCAGTTATTTTTTCACGAAATAATAATCTTTATCGTCTTTAAAATATCTAAGATTATAATTTCCAATTTTCAAATTTGGAAAGTTTCGCGTTAGAAATTAACAATTTGGAAAAATTTTTATTTTAAAATTATGCACTAGTGAATGGCTACATTAAAAATTATTTTGTTTCCAAGACCTCTTTGGAATTATTCTGTTTTGAAAGCTTGAACTTAAAAATCTTAGTTTTTAGCAATTTTCAATTTGAAATTGTTCAATCTGCAATGTTAATTTAAATGAAAAGTTTTGAATACTACTTTTCGGAATTGTTAAACTAAAATTATGACTCAATGAAAAGTAAATCTATTCAACGTACAAGTCTTTTAATTCGTAATTAATTTTTAATCTTGAAGTGAGACTCGATCGATTCAAATTTGCAAGTTGAGTTATTTTTGTTTCTTTGCGGAGATGAGCCATTTGTAGAAAAGTATTTGTTTTCTTTTTTCGCCATTCCTTGTAACTTCAATCCGTCTTCTTCTTGCCCAGTTCCTATTTTATTTATTTTTCGTGAATATTTATAAAAATGGCTGCTTATGCCAATAACGAATATTGTGACATGTACTTAGTTTTTGGTGCGTGCGACAGCCATGCCCGGAATGCAGCTGAAGAGTACCGTAGAAGGTATCCTGAAAGGCGTCATCCAAACTTTCAAGTCTTCATGAGATTAGATAGAACACTTCGAGAAACGGGCCAAGTTCTAAACCACCACCGAGAAGTTGGTGGTCGACCGCGAAATATCGGTAATCAAATTGGGGGGGGGCTCGACATTTTGAACGGAACCCCAATACAAGTGTTCGTAAAGCCGGGCGACATTTAAACATGTCGAAAAGCGCCGTGGACAGGATTATGCTGGATACGGATCACCATCCTTACCATTTCACAAAAATTCAGCACCTGGAACCTGGTGATTTTTAATTCAGGCAGCGATTTTCCCGGTGGATTATAGAAAACGAAGCGGAGTTACCCAGAATCCTGTGGACAGATGAATCCCTTTTTACCAGGGAAGGGATGTTCAATGTTCATAATGAACATTATTGGGCTCAGGAAAATCCCGAAGTTTTCCGGGAGAGAGGATTCCAAAGGAAATTTCGTGTGAACGTGTGGGCTGGATTTATAGGCGAACGACTGTTCGGACTGCACATTCTCCAAGGAACCTTGAATGTAATTAAAATTTTAGAAAATATTCTTGATAAAAATTAATGAACAATTAAATTTTTTTTCAATTTTCGACAACGAAAAATTTCCGACAGGAAATTGCATAACATAAAATATCGACACTATAAAATCTCGGACAGAAAAATACTAGAAACGAATGACAAATTGCTTTCATTTGTAAACAAGTAAATAATTTAAATTAGAATGGGAGAAATATCAGAAAGAAAAATTATTGAAATTTCTTATCCAAATTACTGTTCTATTTATTTATTTAAGAAAGCAATCTTTTGTTTATGTTTGTGGAGAATTGTTCAATTACGAGAATTTTACAGTCTCGCAATTTTACACTATCGGCAATTTTATAATTTGGGAAATTTTATTTTTCGGGAATTTTTCAGTCATCTCAAGATATTAAAAATATGGATTATTTCTTTAATAATACTAATTTTACAGGGAGAACAGTATCTGCAATTCCTTCAGGAAATTCTTCCTGAATTGCTAGAGGAAGTGCCTGATGAGGTCCTAGATAACATAATTTTCCAACATGATGGATGCCCCGCTCATCGATTCGGGCCCGTTGTTGAGTATCTCAACCTTTGCATCCAAAATCGATGGATAGGGTACAAAGTGCTTCATGGACGCGGTGATCACATTCGATGGCCACCAAGGTAAATTTTAAAATTTGTAAGTAGTTACATAATATATTTTCTTTCAGTTTTTTATACATGTTGCCTATGTGAATATTATTACGATTTTAACGACTTCATAAAGTCTTTCAATGTCATTCTAAGAAATATGTTTAATCCTTTATACCGGCTAATGTTAGAAATGTGCGACATTACAATAATTGTGAAATAATAAAGACTATGTTTGAGAATTTTTTTATTTAGTCACAAAAATTGAAAAAATTAATTAAAAAAGAATTTCTTTTTAGTGTTTCCATAAAAAAAAAACGTTTATCAATTAAAAAAAACGGAAAGAGGTATGGCCGTTGAAGGGTTAAATTTAATTTCTGGGATTGAAGTGAAAGGAAAAACTGTGTGACAATACTGATTTACAGATCACCAGACCGCACACCGATGGACTTTTTCCTGTGGGGTCATCTGAAGACGGCAGTGTATTCCACGCCGCTACCACGCGACGAGAATGAGGCAGAAATAGCAGTGACTGAAAGGCTTCGCGATGCATGTGCCTTATTGACACCTGCCATGATCCAGAGGTCGACTGAAGATCTCCGCCGACGCGCTCCAGCTTGCCTGACGAAAGGAGGGCGTTAGTTTGAGCAGTCTTGAAGCACCCGGGAAGATAAACCTTATTTTTTCTTGCATTTTTCACGTGCACAATATGGGTTTTTCATTTTTCATTTGATATTGAACACTCAATCTGGAATATCTCCGAAAATATTGATGCTATGAAAAAAGGAAGGTTACTTTCACAATCAGCGCTTTGAAATACATCAAGAAATAATATAAAAATCGGATACACACAAATTTTATAAAATTGTGTAACTCAGTATTATTCTTGTCTGATGAAAATTGAAGGACACCTTAACGTAGTTATAAGATGATTATTTGAATTAAATAAATAATTTAAAAAAATAGAGTTTTGTGTTAATAGTAATTAAGTTAATTTGAAAGAATTTAAAACGAAAGAAACCTAAATTTAAACTCTACATCTGCATTAATAGTTTTCTACATGGAAAAAGTATCAATATTGAATCAACAAAATATCGATACGAATACGCGCGATAAAATACTTTCTTGATATAAGACAATATTTCTTATCTCAAAAAATGTACACGATTGAAGAAATTTGATTTTATTCATTTAGCTTTATCTTCATGAGACAGGAAAAATTTTCTTGGATCATAAATATATTGTATCGTCCATTTTCGCACAGATATTTCTACTAACCACGCGTACGCAAAGGGTCGAATATGGTACACCGACTCCTTTTCAATGGATTTCCGGGCCTCTATTAACGAAATTTATTGAGTAATAATAGGTCATTCAAAAGTTAATTGAATAATATTTGAATATATTTGTGGAAACCAATTTTTAAAATTTTTGTTTATTTAACAACAATGTTGAAATTTTTCATATTTTAAGAAATTAGACAATCTGAATCTTTTTCAACTACTCATATTTACGTAAAACGTCATGAAATGAGTAAAGACACTCCGTATAAATAGTATTCAACATATTACAATATTTAAACAATTTTTTTTTATTTTTTATTGAAAAATTACTGATTGAAAATGGTTTGACAAGATTAAAAATAATTTGAGAGTATATTTTTTGCTCAAAATCTTTGATTATATTTTCTATATTTTTATATTTTTCTCAAAAAATGAATCTTTGGGTGGAGGTGCTGCCAGCCAGAACCTCCACTGAAGCAAATTGCAGACATTCAACAAAATTATGAGCTTTTTTGCGCTTTTCAAAATTGCGAAAATCAATTTTCTGTAAAAAACGCTTAAAATGAATTATGAGCTCACCATAAGCATAATCATATCAGAATTTTGGCATATTTTTGTGTGTTTCCAAAACACTTAACATTTATTTTACGAAATCAACCCGCAAAGAAAACCTGATAGAGTAAGTACAAAAAAACGTATATCATAGCTCTAAACTACTTTATAGCTTACGAACCACATTAATATTTCGCAAACAAGCCATCAATTAATCAACCCCTAATTAAAAATATAGATATTTAAAAAAACTGTAAGCCAAAAGTCAATTATTTTTTCGGGGCTTACAAAAACAGAAAAAAAAAGTTAAACTAAAAATAGGCACCACAGAAACCTTCCCAAGATATTAGTGGATATTCATATCCCTACATTAATATTAGGCAGCCCCAACAAGCCACACACTTTCCCAAAACTCTCCTAGATATCCTAATCCCTACAATATTATTACATAGACTCAAAAAACCACCCCTACTACATTTAACGAATCGCGTCTCAGCTGGCTTCAACAGAAGCAATCAAAAAAATTTCAAATTAAAAATAGTCACGTAAGAGACCTTTCCCAGAGTCTAAAAGATATCGCCATTTCTACAATAATATTACATAGCCTCAAAAAACCACCCCTAGTACATTTAACGAACCCCGTCTCAGCTGCACTTAATTGAAGCAGCCAAAAGAAATTCAAATTGAACATAGTCACCCCAGGCACTTTCCCAAGACTCTATCAGATATCCTCATTCCTACAATGATATTACACAGCCTTTCAAAGTTACCTCTAATACATTTAGCGAACCCAGTCTCAGTTTTCTTCGACTAAAGCAGCAAAAACAAAATTTAATTCGAAATAATCACCCAACGCACTTTTTCAAGACTTTATCAGATATTCCAAACCCTGAAATAATATTTAACAACCTTAAGAAAATCAACCGTCGTATTTAATAAACCCCGTCTCAGTTACCTTCAAATAAAACAGGCAAAAAATTCCAAATTAAAAAAGTTCACTTGAGACACCGTTTCAAGACTCTATTTCATATCGCTATACTAATAATAATATTATACGGCCCTAAAAAAACACCCCTAGTACATTTACCAAACCCCGTATCAGCTACCTTCAACGAAAGCAGCCAAAATAATTAAAAATTGAAGGTAGTCGCATCCGGCACACTCACTAGACTGTAGTCGGTACTCTCATCACTGTAATAATATTAGACACCCAAAAAAGCACCCCTAGTATATTTAACGAACTTCATCTTAACGTACTTTGAGTAAAGCAGCCAAAACTATCTCAAATTTAAAGTTGTCGTGTCAGACACCTTCCCAAGACTCTCGTAGATATCGCTATCCCTACAATAATATTACATAGCCTCAAAAAACTACCCCTAGTACATTTAGCGAACCTTGTCTAATTTGCACTTAATTGAAGCAGCCAACAAAAATTCCATTTACATATGGTCACCCCAGGCACTTGCCCAAGACTCTATCAGATATCCTAATTTTTACAATAATATTACACAGCCCTACAAAGCTACCCCTAGTACATTTAGCGTACCCAATCGTAATTGACTTTGGCTAAAGTAGCCAAAAAACTTTTTAATTCTAAATAATCACCCCACACACTGCCTCAAGACTTTATTAGAGATTTCAAACCCTAAAATGATATTCAACAACCCTAAGAAAACCAACCCTTGTATATTTAAAAAACTCCGTCTCAGTTACATTCAAATAAAGCAGGCAAAAAATTTAAAATTAAAAATAGTCACCTGAGACAACTTTTCAAGATTCTATTTCATATCGCTATACTTATAATAATAATAAACAGCCTCAAAAGAACATCCCTAGTACATTTAAAAAACCCCGTATCAGCTGCCTTCAACAAAAGCAGTCAAAATAATTAAAAATTAAAGATAGTTACATCCGGCACTCTCACAAGACTCTAGTCGATATTCTCAACACTAAAATAATATTAGACCGCACAGAAAAACACCCCTAGTATATTTAACGAACCTTATCTTAATTGACTTCGAGTAAAGCAGCCAAAAATATTTCAAATTGAAACTTGTCATGTCAGACACCTTCCCAAGACTCTCGTAGATATCCCCATCCCTACAATAATATTACACACCCCCAAAAAACCATCTCAAGTACATGTAACGTATCCAGTCTCAACTGCGTTCAACAAAAGCATACAATACAGCCTCAAAAAACCACGCCCCGTGCATTTAACGAACCAGTCTCAGTTGCTTTCAACTAAAGCAGGCAAAACATATTCAAATTATAAATAGTTCAACCCAGACACCTTTCCAAGACTCTAGCCGTTTTGGCTATACCTGAAATAATATGACACAGCATCAAAAAGCCTCCCCTACTACATTTAACGAATCCAGTCTTAGCTTCCTTCAACCAAAACTGTCCTAAAGTTAAAAATTTTATATAAAATAAATAAATAAAAAAATAATTTCAAATAAAAAATTGTTACTCCAGACACCTTTCCAAGGCTCTAGCAGATATCTTAATTCCTACAATAATATTATACAGCATCAAAAAACCACCCCTAGTACTTTCATCAAACCCTCTCTGAGCTTCCTTCAACTTAAACTGCTAAAAAATGTAAAATTTGAAATGATCACCCTACACACTTTTCCAACACTTAAGTAGATATTCCGATCCCTACAATAATATTGAAAATCCTTAAAAAAACACCCCTAGTACATTTAACGAATCCCGTCTCAGCTGCTTTCAACTGAAGCTGCCAACAAATTTCAAAGTAAAAATAGTGACCGTAGACACCTGCCCAAGATTCTACTTTATATCGCTATACCTACAATAATATTCGACAACCATATAAAACCAACCCTAGTACACTTAACAAAGCCTTTCTGAGCTGCGTTCAACTAAAACGGAAAAAAAATTTGAAATGAAAAATAGTCATTCCAGGCACCTTGCCAAGACTTCAGTTTATATCCTCATGCTCACTGTAATTTTTATAAACCCCAAAAAATTACCCCTAGTACATTTATCAAACCTCACCTCAGCTGTCTGCAACTATGAGAGGCAACAAATTTCCAATTAAAAATAATCACCCGAGACATCTACTAAAGTCTTCTGAAGCTGTTTGGGGTAAGTATACCATTAAGCCATTTCCCTTTCAGGGTAGGCGTGACACTACCCGATTCGGGTAGTATTTCTAGGTGGATAGTTTCTCGTAGTAAATAACTACTACAAGTGTGGGCTCACCACACCCACGATGTGCCAACAGCACGCAGTATTCTCGAATGGTCACCCATCCAAGTACTAACCGCGCCCAACGCTGCTTAACTTCAGTGATCTGAGGAGAACTGGTTTTTTTCAGCGTGGTATGGCCGTTGGGGTGATTATTTTTAATTTGCGAAAAAGATCCTAGTTGACTTTTGACGACGCTCTAGTTAAAGCGTTTATCCTATTTTTATGTTCTTTGTCAAAATTTCTTCATAGGGTGTATGTTTGCCGTGAAAAATGATCGAAAAAAATATTTGGTAATTTTTAATACATGCGTATACCAGTGGGAGACGACTGAATGACTAATTGTAATGACTAATCATCTAACTAGGAATGGATCAGTCCTCATTTGCGCACGTATGTATCATAATATTTCCAAGATATATTTTTTATAAAAGTTTCATTTGAGAAAGATCATTGGTCGCCTAAGTTTGACGACACTAATTACTAAGTTTGTTAATTATTAAAAAGTAATTCAAGTAAAATAAATTCTATTGGCAAGGGCATCTTCAAAACATTCTCATCAGGGGTGGGTTCGCCTCATTTGTGCACATATGTATAGGAAATTACAAGGTAATTCTTTTTCAGCGTGATTTTTATCTAGGCAGAGCACCGTGGTCGGATGAGTTTGATGACATCTTTTATTATGTTCGCTAAGTAAAGAAACCTCATTACAAAGCAAGAAAATCATCTCTGCATGTACGTCATCAGAGGGATTTTTGCGGGCGTATGTTTTCACTTCAAAATGCACCCAGAAAAAGTAACTTGGTACTTTTTGTTAAATGCGTGCACTGAAATCATCAAGGATTTCATTATGACTCTGGCGTGTCGCATTTTTTCAATGGAATTTCATTGACATTTATTGTAACGTTCACAAGAATAAAAATTGAAAAGACTAATGAATTCAAAATGAATCAAAGCTTATTCTAATGAATTTAGAAATATTTAAAAATTTTTAATGAGTGCAAAAGTGTTCAAGGGAATTTTACAGAATTCAAGAGGATTCTACAGAAGTCAAGATAATTCTACAGAATTCAAGAGTCTTTTACAGAATTTAAGATAATTTTACGGAAATCAAGAGAATTCTACTAAATTCAAGAGAATTCTGCTCAACTCAAGAGAATTCTGCCAAACGTAAGACAATTCTACGGACTTCAAGAGAATTATAGGACTTCAAGAGAATTATACAGATTTCAAGAGAATGTATAAATAAAGAGAATTCTACGGCATTCACGAGATATTTACCCAGAATTCCAAAGAATTATGATTAAATCAAGGGAATTCTGCCTAACTGTAGAGAATTCTTTTGAATCCCTGCCGATGAAACAGCACTGAAACGGCACTAAGGGTGATGCGACGGTCATATAATGGTTCTATTGTATTCGTCACGTACCGGGCAGGCAGAGTGGTTTACAGCAGTTGGCCGCTACCAACCCGAATCCCTTTTTAAAATTTTTTTCAAATTATTGACACTTTTTTTTAATTTATGAATTTTCTCATTATATATATTTTATACTTATAAATTATCTACTAATATACTATTCTGAAGTTGAATTCGCAAATGTTGTCTGTTTTGGCGTATCTCATTCCATTTACGAGACACATTATGTTCATTCGAATTTTAAACTTTCCAAACAAAAAGTTAGATATCTGAAATTATCGAAACCCGTAAATTCTGATTTTCTAACTTTCGCAGAGGTAATTTCAAAATTTCACAAATTTTAATTTTTCATTTTTAATCCCTTTCAGCTGGTTTACTTGGTAGCTTATACGCAGGTATAAAGGGAACTTCTGCAGGCATTTAGAACTGTAATCTGAGTAGCTTTAAACGAGCAGCACTGAAACGGCACTGGGCAGTGCCGTTTCAGTGCTGTTCCATTGGCAGGGATTCGAAAGAATTTTGCTGATTTCAAGAATATTCTCCTAAATTCGAAAGAAAGCAGGATAATTTGACTGAATTCAAGAGAATTCTGCCAAACCTAGGAGAATCCTACTGAATTCTAGAGAATTAAACAAAGTTTAAGAGAATTTTGCATATTTCAAGAGAATTCTACTGAATTTAAAAGAATTATACACACTTTAAGAGAATTCTACATAATTCAAGAGAATTCTACTGAATTTAAGAGGTACTTTTACAGAATTCCAGGGAATTATAATAAATTCAAGGAAATTCTACTGAATTCAGCAGAATTCTACATTATTCAAGAGAATGCTGTTGATCTCAAGAGAATTCTGCCGAACGTTAGAGAGTTCTGCAGAATTGAAGTTTTTGAGTTATTAAATATTCAAGCTGGACCAATCAGGGGCACGGTACAAAACAATCGTACGTACGCTCGCTTCAATACACTGCGTTGGACTCACGCTCACGTACGCCTGACTGTTTATAAAAGTGGTCGGCAAACTTTTTGCTCACTTTTCAGGTACGGTCAGGCACGTCCCGGCTTAATTTGTTCTGCTACTTTTCGTTCTATTCAGGGACTTCAGTGTGGGTGAGCTCACTCTAGCAGGGGTCTTTTGTCCACAGGCAGGTCAAAGTAAGGAAATTTAGAAACTTTTAATTTTCCAACTAGCGATTTGAAAATAGCTTAATCAGCATCTACGAATTTTTCCGATTCCAAAGATATCTTACTTGCCCAAGAAAGTTGAAAATTTGAAGGCGTTTAATATCAAAAAACTTAAGCTCAATATTCAATTTAATTCTAAATAATTCTCAAATTTTCAACCTTTATAGACAAATCGTATGTCGTTGGAATCGGAAAAATACGTAGATTCCAAATACGTACATTACTTTCAAATCGCGAATTGCAGAATCCAGAAATTTTTTATTTCAAATTTTTTTCCCATTTTCCAACAAAGGACCCCTGAGGGAAGGGTTGGTCTGCCCAAGCTCGCAGGTACCTGACCAGAAAGCAGGTCGTTGGTCAGGCCGGTCAGGGTAGCCTGACTTGGTCAACAGCGTGCCGACCACTGGTATATATAGTTAAAAGTTTGTCATAAGGACAACCGCAGGATTTCGCCGGGAGCGGGTGCTAATCTGAAAAATTGCACCCGCTCCCAGCGAAATCGCGGTAAAATTTCAGCTGTAACCACGTCTTACGACCGTGAGATAGGTGGTTACAGTCTGCGACGAACTCAATACGATGGTCCGGCAAAAGTCTCGTGCACCCTTAGGACACGGAGCGACCCAAGGACGACCGCCTTCTGCATTTTCCCCGCAAGTGTCTCAGCATTTTTTTGACACGCAGGGATGCTTTTCAGGCTATTAACCAGTGAAACCTTGGCACTTCCAAGAGCGCCGATGATCAAGACGATTAGCTTAACAGAATATTCCGGGTATAACCGTCGCAACTCCCTTATAAGGTCTTTATACCTCTCTTTCTTTTCTTTCTCCTTGGCTGTGACGTTTTTGTCAGCTGGTGCCGAAAATTCGATAACGAACATGGTTCGTTTATCGAAGTCAAGGAGAACTATGTCAGGCCTCGAGTGCGCAACAGAAACAATTGTCGAGAATATGAAGTTCCAGTATATGCGGCACCTCTCATTTTCGACAATTGACTCTATTTCTCTAGGAGCGTTTAGCGGAGAGGTATTTGGGCTAATTCCATAAGAGTGACAGAGATGGTAATAAAGCACTCTTAGTGCCGCATTGTGCCTTTGGATGTAGGTCCTTCCCGCATGAGTTGGACAACTAGATAGTATGTGTCCTAGATGCTCGTGGTGTGCATGACACGCTCTGCAACTATCATCGGGAATGTCTTGGCTCAAAATGTGGCGACGGTATGCTAGAGTGGAAATGACACCGTCTTGACGTGCCAAAATGAAGCCCTCCGTGCCCGACTTCAATCCGGGTGATCTAAGGAAAGCAAACGTTAGCTCATACGACATCGACTGATCTTCCACATTTCTGTGGAAGATGCCGTGCATCCTCTTGTCGAGGAGCTGTTATTTATATATATATATATATATATATATACACAAACTCCAGTATAAGGCCAGTTTCGAGGGTAGCCTCGCAGTGGCCTTGGCACTAAATTAGTCGCAAAATGAATGATGCGGGATGGCGACGCATTGTTGACACTGCTTGTGCGCTGAGAAACTGCATGGGCCAGCAGTTCTAGGAAGAACTAAATCAGAGGGCCCTATATTGGAGTTCTTGTTTATATATATATATATATATATATATATATATATATATATATATATATAATTTGAAAAAAAAAGGTTAAACAACCACCGCAGTGTCCCACTGAGAGCAACTGCCATCTAAAAATGATACCGGCTCCCAGTAGAACCGCGGTAAATCACACTTATGGTCACGCCTCACAACCGTGAGATGGGTGGTCACAGGGCACGATGAAATCACAACGACAGGCCGGCGAAACCCTCGTGTGTCTTGAGGACACAAAGCGACCCAAGGATGACAGCTTTCTCTATCCATCTCGCAAGTGCCTTGGCATATTTTTGGCACGCGGGTATGGCTTTAAGGTTACGAACCAGTGATAGTTTCGCACCTCCGAGAGCACCTATCACAAGGACAATTACTTGTACCGAATATTTTGGGTACAGTCGTTGTAGCTCTCTTTTAAGGTCTTGATACCTCTCCTCTTTTTCTTTCTCCTTTGCAGTGATGTTGTATTCGGACGGAGCCGAGAATTCGATCACGAATATAGTTCATTCCTCGAAGTCTTGGAGAACAATGTCAGGCATCGAGTGCGCAACGGAGACTGCTGCCCGAAAATCGTAGTTCCAGAAAATTTGGTACTTCTCGCTTTGGACAATTGACTCTATCTCCCTTGGAGCGTACGGCAGGGCAGGTTCGCGACCAACACCGTAAGAGCGACAAAAATGGTAATAAAGCACTCTGAGGGCCGCATTATGTCTATAGATATACGTCGTTCCTGCGTGGGTCCGACTCCCCGATAGTATGTGTTCTAGGTGCAGAGCATGTGCATGCCACGCTCTGCACCTGTCACTGGGAACTTCTTGACATAAAATGCGGTCACGGTATGCTAAGGTGGAAATGACACCGTCCTGGCAAGCGAAAATAAAACCCTCTGTACCTGAATTAAGCCCTGATGATCTGAGGAAAGCAAAAGGTTGCTCTTTCGACAAGGACTATTTTTCTACATTTCTGTGAAAGTTTCCGTACATTTTCTTGTCGAGTAGCTGTTAGTGAAATTTTTTAACCTCTGCTTTCTTCACTTCGGCTTTTAGAAGTGAAGCATCTAGATGGAGTAATGCACCTTCCTCACTTCTGATGTTAAAATTCAGGCCAAGGGTCTCGGCCGCTTGCTCCGCGGCTTTGTAAAAGAACGCTCCTTCGCCAATCATCTCGTGGCTCCCGACCATTTTTAGGAGAGGATCTCTGCTATTCGCAACGGTCTAAGCTGTACTTAGAACAATTGGGTTATGAAGACACTGGAGATTCAGAAGTCCGCGTCCGCCTTGACGGTGTGAAATATACATATAATCGCGGAACTGACGAATTGATATGAAAGCTTTTATGCATATGTATGATCTCACGTGTGGTGATATCAAGGGCCTTAAGCTCGTTCTTCATCCATTGAACCACCCCAAACGAGTAGAGTAGAACCGGGACGGCAAGCATGTTAGTCGCAGATACCTTGTTCAACGCCGACAGATGGGAAGACCAAATCTGTCGAAGAAGATGATTGTGTCTGCTTCGGAGAGACTCCTTCACTGATGTTACGTCCTGAATGCGGCTTCGAGGTACGCCCAGGTATGTATAGGTCTCTCCAGTATTGAGATGTCTAATGACACTTATATCGACAACCTCAAGGTCCTTGAGAACGCCAGTAATCTTTCCTTTCTTCAGATTAATTTCGGCACACTTGTCCAAACCAAAGTCCATCTCAATCTCTCCTGTGTACTTTTTGACGATATTTATAGCAGTTTGAAGTTTGCTTTTACCAGAGGTATAGATCTTCAGGTCATCCATATAAAATACATGAGTGACCTTATGCTCGCACTGGTTACTGTCGCCACAGAGGTATTCAGAAGAATTTCGTAGTGCGAGAGACAGAGGCAGAAGGGTGATGCAAAAAAGCAAAGGGCTCATGGTATCACCCTGAAAGACGCTTCTCTGGAAGGTGACGTTGTTCGTTGTCACACGATAATTTTTAGATGAGATAGTAAATCTAGTTTTCCAAAGAGGCATCAATCTCTCTATGCATCTCACTATGTGTGGATGCACCTTCAAGCCTTCCAACAGACAGATGATAAGTCTACGAGAGGTTGAATCGAAAGCTTTCCGGTAGTCAATCCAAGCCATTGACAGGACGCGCTGATGGGCTGCAGCGTCTTTACAGACACATCTGTCAATTAGCAGGTTCTTTCGACAGCCTGCTACACCTTTTTTCGAGCCACGTTGTTCGTACATCTCTCGCCACACACACGGAAAAAATTTATCCGTAAAAAAGTCACGAACTAGTAGCTAGGTCTCGGATATGAGAAAAATTCATCGGATATTTATGTATTTTCGTAAATAACCTGCGAACTTTGAGAAAGATTGAGGAACTCGATGTGAAAATTCTAAAACGGTTCATCACTTTTTTTTACGTGAATAATTACAAAAATATTACGAGTGATTGGGAAAAGATTCTCAGAGCACTCACGAGCTTGCCCGACAAATCTGGGAACTCCAAACTAAGTCGCCCTGTACGTGGGCCACGCACACACGCGCGGTGCGTGTGTGCGCTCGTATGTGTGCCTCGAGCTCGTCGAATGAGTGGCTAGAAGTTTTATAATACCTATTTTGTTTGGCCTCGATGGCTGCGCGTGTTTACGCACTCCTGGTTTATGTTTAGAAACTGGTGAGTCAGCAGTGTTTGAGGTTCGAATCTTCTGAGTTGCGAATTTATAAATTAATATAAAATTAAATCGCACAAATAAAATTTTTCCTCTTTTTATTTCAGTCTGAAATTTTCAGGAACTGTTCGTAGGAAATTCGAACTGTTCGTAAGAAACTTCGAAATTTATGCATATATTTCTCATAGAAATAAGGATTTAATGTTTCATTTTTTTATCTCGTATCCGAGACCTAGCTACAAGTTCGTGACTTCTTCACGGATAAATTTTTTCCGTGCAGGCTCAATTCGTCGAACAATCCTGTTGTTTAAGATAGCTGTAAAGATCTTATACAGTGTGTTCAAACAAGTTATTGAATTGTAATTCTCTGGGTCGAACAAGTTGCCTTTTTTTCGGCAGATGTATAGTGCGTCCTAACACCCGCCACTGCGGAATGAGCGTCTCCGACTTCAAATATGAGGTGAATATGCGGGCCAAATTTCTCTAATCTCATCAGTTTTTATTTATTTATTTATTTGTTTATTTTTTAAATGTATATCTTCATATGTCATTACTAACCTTATCAATTGTGCAAGAAAATCCTCACATTAATATTACACTAATAACATTCGTTGCCGAACACTACAGATGAATTTAATTTAATTTTTCGTCGTTTTTTTGAAAAGCACATATTTTTAATGAAATTGACTAGTTGCTGTTGTCACTAAAGGGAAGGTCGTAAATTTGAAATCGGAGACTTTCCTGTATTTTCATTCAAAATTCTTGTTACTTAAGGGCACTGGTTTACTGCTTCGGTTGATTTTTAATGTTCTTGGGAACTTCTCTGAAAACGCGGACATGAGACTCAAAAATTGAAGTTGATCCTGAATGCTAAATAAATATTTATATGTAAGTAGAAATTATAGCAGTTTCTAAATGCAAAAATAATATAGCCAAACAAATTTTTTTGATATATATTTTAAATGTTTAAAGTCAGTAAATGTGGCAGGAGTGATTTGTTTTCTTTGAAAGCGTTACTTATATATTCATTTATTGTTTGTAATTATTTAATACCTTAGTTTTTTATATTATTTTATTTTTTTAAGTGCCGAATTTACGCAATTTAAAACTTAAAAAAAAATAATAAAATAAAAAACTAAGGTAATAAATAATTACAAACAATAAATGAATGTATAAGTAACGCTTCCAAAGAAAACAAATCACTCCTGCCACATTTACTGACTTTAAACATTTAAAATATATATAAAAAATTTTGTTTGGCTATATTATTTTTACATTTAGAAACTACTATAATTTCTACTTACATATAAATATTTATTTAGCATTCAGGATCAACTTCAATTTTTGAGTCTCATGTCCGCGTTTTCAGAGAAGTTCCCAAGAACATTAAAAATCAACCAAAGCAGTAAACCAGTACCCCTAAGTAACAAGAATTTTGAATGAAAATACAGGAAAGTCTCCGATTTCAAATTTACGACCTTCCCTTTAACTCTCACTGCACTCTGAGCTGCGTTAGGCACTTCTCCCACTTAAACTTTAAACCGCATGGCCCGTTTCAGATAATGCCCTTAAACTTTAGAAAGCAGTCGTTTTCCAATAGTGACAACAGCAACTAGTCAATTTCATTAAAAATATGTGCTTTTCAAAAAAACGACGAAAAATTAAATTAAATTCATCTGTAGTGTTCGGCAACGAATGTTATTAGTGTAATATTAATGTGAGGATTTTCTTGCACAATTGATAAGGTTAGTAATGACATATGAAGATATACATTTAAAAAATAAACAAATAAATAAATAAAAAACTGATGAGATAAAAGAAATTATGTGATAACTAAAAACTGTTTTTCAAATTAAAATAATTAAAAAAATTCGTGAATTTTCATTACTATAATAAAGCATTCTTCTAATTATTCGTCATCGTTTTCCATTTATAATACTTCGATTACTTTATTTATGTTTTATCGTGAATTAGTTACAATTATTCACAAACTAAATACATTATATTATATTCTTTAATTTTATGAATGTCAGAAAAATTATTTTATTTCTAACAAAAAAACTGTACAACAAAAAGAGTCGTAACACAGTTTTTTTATTACTGGACCCTAAAGCCCATACAAATAAACACCATCTCATTTTTGAATAAAACTTACGTATTTCATAAAGGAGAATCTGAATCTGTGATAAAAAATTGAGGTTCCCATTTGAAATTACAAAGTTACCCCCACTCCTGCCTCCTGGGGGGGGGGGGGGTAAATGTTTGCGGAGTCGCTTTCCCCCTCGAAAATAACAAGTTTTTATTACAGTTATTTTTTTATAGGATTCATATTTTTTTAGATATTTCGATGTCTCAAGTTAAAAAAAAACACCCGGTATATGTATGTATATATACACATATATATGCGAGTGTCACAACTCCTCAAGAATCTGTACAGGATCCTTCCTAGAGAATGTCTTGCAGCAACATCCACGATAATGCAGGAACCTGTACAGGTATTTTAATACCCAGGTTCCTCTACAGGAACGTGCGCAAGTTCCCTCGCAGGATCCGCGGCAGGTACCAGTGTACCAGGAGCCTGCGTACGTTCCTGTACAGGAACCTCCAAAGAACCTGTCAGGTTCCTGCACAGGTCCCTGTATAGGAATTTTCAGCTGGGCTGTGTCTGTGCTCAGTGTATTATATACCTATATCAGTGAGTACTATACAATTATATTGTTTATGGAATTAACTATATTACGTACCAGCCTCGCTTCCAATAGCTAATTTGTATTAATTTAAATAAAAAGTAGGATTGTACTGTTATACACATCAGCCTTCTTTTGTTGATATCACGGAGTAATAATAAGGAGACCGATCTCCATATATGCGTTTTGACGGTGCAAACTGTACATTTATTGCCTTCCCTCAGGCGTCTAAAATATTGGCGCATGCGCACTGCGCTTTACTATCTCTTTCTCCCGTGAAAAAAGAGATAGTATATCGCAGTGCGCATGCGCCACTACTTGAATTATGGTACAGATACCGCAGTCAAAACTCGAGGCGCTTTGTACAGCATGATCGGTCTCCTTATTATTACTCCGTGGTTGATATCTATCACACTTGGACAGGCGTGTTTATAACGAAAAAAAGTCGATACTCTGACGCCGATTCTTTGGTATCGATACTTTTGCATGCAGATCGGTACTTGGATCGGGATCGAACTTTTTAGCGTATCGATACTGCGGCATCGATACTTTTTCGCAGTATTGCCCATCCCTACCATAAATATAATCATCAGAATTTTGGCTTATTTTTGTGTTTTCCAAAACACTTAACATTTATTTTACGAAATCAACCCGCAAAGAAACCCTGAGGGAGTAAGTACAAAAAAAAAGTATATCATAGCTCTAAACTACTTTATAGCTTACTAAAACTAACCACATTAATGTTTCGAAAACAAGATAGATATTTAAAAAAACTTTAAGTTAATTATTTTTTCGGGGCTTACAAAAACAGCCAAAAAAATTTTTAACTAAAAATAGGCACCACAGAAACCTTCCCAAGACATTAGTGGATATCCATATCCCTACAATAATATTAGACAGCCCCAACAAACCACACACAGTACATTGAACGAACCCCATCTCAGATGCCTTCAACTTAAACTGCCAAAAAATTTAAAATTTGGAACAAACACCACACACACTTTCCCAAAACTCTCGTAGATATCCCAATCCCTACAATATTATTACACAGACTCAAAAAACCACCCTTACTACATTTAACGAATCGCGTCTCAGATGGCATCAACAGAAGCAATCAACAAAATTTCAAATTAAAAATAATCACGTAAGAGACCTTTCCCAGAGTCTAAAAGATATCGCCATTTCTACAATAATATTACATAGCCTCAAAAAACTACCCCTAGTACATTTAACGAACCCCGGCTCAGCTGCACTTAATTGAAGCAGCCAAAAGAAATTCAAATTGAACATAGTCACCCCAGGCACTTTCCCAAAACTCTATCAGATATCCTTATTCCTATAATGATATTACACAGCCTTACAAAGCTACCCCTAGTACATTTTGCGAACCCAGTCTCAGTTGCCTTCGACTAAAGCAGCCAAAAAAATTTTCAATTCGAAATAATCACCTCACACACTTTTTCAAGACTTTATCAGATATTCCAAACCCTAAAATAATATTTAACAGCCCTAAGAAAACCAACCGTTGTAATTAACAAACCCCTTGTCAGTTACCTTCCAAGAAAGCAGGAAAAAAATTTCAAATTAAAAATGGTCACTTGAGACACCTTTTCAAGACTCTATTTCATATCGCTATACTTATAATAATATTATACAGCCCTTAAAAAACACCCCTAGTACATTTAACAAACCCCGTATCAGCTGCCTTCAACAAAAGCAGCCAAAATAATTGAAAATTAAAGATAGTTACATCCGGCACTCTCAGAAGACTCTAGTCGATATTTTCATCACTAAAATGATATTAGACACCCCAGAAAAACACCCCTAGTATATTTAACGAACCTCATCTTAATTGACTTCGAGTAAAGCAGCCAAAAATATTTCAAATTGAAACTTGTCATGTCAGACACCTTCCCAAGACTCTCGTAGATATCCCCATCCCTAAAATAATATTACACACCCCCAAATAACCATCTCTAGTACATGAAACGTATCCAGTCTCAACTGCCTTCAACAAAAGCATACAATGCAGCCTCAAAAAACCACCCCTCGTACATTTAACGAACCAGTCTCAGTTGCTTTCAACTAAAGCAGGCAAAACATTCAAATTATAAATAGTTCAACCCATACACCTTTTCAAGACTCTAGCCGATATCGCCATACCTACAATAATATGACACAGCCTCAAAAAACCACCCCTAGTATATTTAACGAATCCAGTCTTGGCTTCCTTCAACTAAAACTGACAAAAAGTTAAAAATTTTATATTTAAAATAATCACCCTACAGACTTGCCCAAGACTTTATTAGATATTTCGATCCCTGCAATAATATTTAGCAACTCAAAAAAAAACGACTCCTAGTATATTTAACAAACACGGTCTCAGTTACCTTCGACTTAAGCAGCCAACAAATTTTCAAATTAAAAATAGTCACCGCATACACTTTCCCAATATCCTAGTTGATATCTTCATCCCCAAAATAATATTAGACAGCCCAAAAAAACCACCCCACACACTTTTCCAACACTTAAGTAGATATTCCGATCCCTACAATAACATTCAAAAGCCTAAAAAAAATCACCCCTAGTATATTTAACGAATCCTGTCTCAGCTGCTTTCAACTGAAGCTGCCAACAAATTTCAAAGTAAAAATAGTGACTGTAGACACCTACCCAAGATTCTATTTTATATCGCTATACCTGCAATAATATTCCACAACCCCATAAAACCAACCCTAGTACATTTAAGAAATCCCTTCTGAGCTGCGTTCAACTGAAACGGGAACAAAATTTGAAAAGAAAAATAGTGATACCAGGCACCTTGCCAAGACTTTAGTATGTATCCTCATGCTCACTGTAACTTTTGGAAACCCCAAAAATTACCCCTAGTACATTTACCAAAGCTCACCTAAGCTGCCTGCTTTTTATGTTCATTGTCAAAATTTCTTGATAGGCTGAATGTTTGCCGTGAAAAATGATCCCTGAAAAAATATTTGGTAATTTTTCATACATGCGTATGCCAGTGAGAGACGACTGAATGACTAATTTTAATGACTAATCATCTAACTAGGAATGGATCAGTCCTAATTTGCGCATGTATGTTTCATAATATTTCCAAGATATATTTTTTAGAAAAGTTTCATTTGAGAAAGAACAGTGGTCGCCTAAGTTTCACGACACTAATGACTAAGTTTGTTAATTATTAAAAAGTAATTCAAGTAAAATAAATTGTGTTGGCAAGGGCATCGTCAAAACATTTTCATTAGGGGTGTGTTTGCCTCATTTGTGCACATATGTATAGGAAATTACAAGGTTATTCTTTTTTAGCGTGATTTTTATCTAGGCAGAGCACCGTGGTCGAATGAGTTTGATGAGATCTTTTATTATGTTCGCTAAGTAAAGAAACCTCATTACAAGGCAATAAAATCATATCTGCATGTACCTCATCAGAGGGATTTTTGCGGGCGTATGTTTGTACTTTGAAATGCACCCTGAAAAAGTAACTTGGAACTTTTTGTTAAATGCGTGCACTGAAATCATCAAGCATTTAAAGCTGTTGATCTCAAGAGAATTCTGCCGAACGTTAGAGAATTCTGCTGAATTGAAGAGAGTTCTGCCAAACTTAAAAGAAGGCTACTGAATTCAAGAGAATTTTACATAATTCAAGAGAATTCTACTGAATTCATGAAAATGATACAAAATTCAAGAGAATTTCACTGAATTTAAAACAATTCTGCTGAAATCAAAAGAATTCTCCACAATTCAGGAGAATCCAACTGAGTTCTCAAAAATTCTACAAAATTCAAGGGAATTTACAGAATTCATGAGAATGCTGTCGAATTTGGTTGATTGTGGAAAATACTTTTTTCAATTTTTGTCTCGTTGACGTGTGAAGTTACACTAGAGAGTCACAACCTACTGGAAAAGCGAACGGAGGAGAAATTATACGAACTGAACTTGTTTATGCACACACTCTTGTCGATGGCACATGGACTGTCGACCTTCTAACGCGTGCTTCTGATTGGTTAATCTTTAACTGTTAATCACTCTGTAATTATTAACTTTAGCACAATTTTTTTATAATTATTTTCGACGCCATTTTTCGTTAGAATTCAAAAATAGAAAAATGTTCTTTGAGTACTGGGACACCCTGTACATATACCTAATTCGAAGGTATGAAAATCTGTGATTTGGTGATACAATTTCCTCTTTCAAAAATAAAAATAATAATAAATAGTTCCGTTTATATATGGATGAAATATTTACTACTCACATTTTGAACACAATTTTGTCATTGATTTAAATAAACTCTAATCTTATTTCAATGTTTATTATTTGAAATTTAAGTACGCTAGATGAAAATGGTAATTTTTATCGACTGACGGATGAACATATGCTCCACTTTTAAAAAGGCATAGTTTTCGTACTAATTTATGTAGTAAGGCTTAGTATTTGGATTACGAAGCGTTCCTAATCAGCAGTTTTAACTGATTACTACTTTTTCAGATGTAGGGAGTAGGTGTTAACTTTTCAGCATAGCTATACTTTTGTATGCTCTCAAACATTATCATTATTACTGCAAAAATTAACAGATTTTCATGAATCTTTTTTCATTTTTTTCTAATTAAAAGAATAAACTAATTCAGCTAATTAAAATTGAATCAAGCCATGCTTTCATATTTTCAGTTTTTGTAACCGGCCTTAATCTTATAAAAAAGAAAAGGTCATTTGTTCCGGCTGATTCGTCTCGCTGCGTGCTATCTGCCTCCTCTCGTTTCACACAGCAGAAAGTTTAGCTAACACGGAGTGTCACTGCTGTTGTACTGACGTTTTCCAGTTTTAAACAAAATATTAACATTTTTTTGAAAAAGCAGCTCTGGTCAGCAAAACAGAATACTATTTAGCTGACGTATGCAAAATCTTCTCAAAGGCAATAGAACGAAACTGACCAACGAGGCGGAATTTTGGAATGTGCTTTATGATCATTGATCACGCATGGACCAGGACCGTTTTAGATTTAGCTGATTCTGGGAAAAACTTTCCCAGAATTTGTCCCTTTCCCCTATAAAATATTTACAGAGCAAAACTCCTGTCATCCTGGAGTCCCTCTTGGGCTTCAAGAAAAATCGTATCGTTGAGTTGTGTTTCATAAATAAGCTGAATTTTAAATGCTCCGTGTTCACGCGTTAACATGAAGCGCATTCCGAAATTCTACCCATTTTTTCTGCTCCGATCCATCGCCCTTAAGTTTAAATGCATACATTTTATTTCTCTAGTCCATAAGAAGAGCATGAAAAGAAGTAATAACCCAGGCAGTTACAAATTTCCAATACCATGTGTTGGTCAGTAGTAGCTATTAAGTTTCAAAAAAGGTGAGTCTGAGAAAAAGCTGCGAAACTGAGTAGCATATGTAATGAAACGCGAAAAAAACGATAAAAATCTAGAACATATAACAGGCGATACTTAAACAATAATATTTTTTCCCGACTTAACTACAATAGCCGTATATCTAGCCCGATTTGCGGGGATAACCCCACTTATTCCTAACCAATCGTCACGCATGCTCAGTTCCGCTTCATTATTCCCTCTAAAAACTCCCTAGGGAGTAATGAAGCGGGACTGAGCATGCGTGACCGATTGGTTAAGAATAGGTGGCGTTATCCCCGCAAATCGGGCTAGATATACGGCTATTGTCGTTAAGTGGGGAAAAAATATTATTCAGCATAATGTACTATTGAAAGTTTGGTATGAAAAGAGAACGAGCAATAACTAAAGATACTTTAAAAATAGTAAGATAATAACATATATCTAGGCAATAAAATCTAGTGCAATATAAACCGCCTTCATAAATATACCATCCTATGACAATTTATTGATGCATAATATTGTGCAGTATTTTAACAGACTCATGTGATTTATTGCAGGCATGCCCAACTCGGGGAAAGTCCCTGCGAAAACACATGTTCCGCGTACCCTACTCTTTCTCCTAGAAAGCGAGAGATGTGGTAGACGCATGCGCGTGGTAGACGCGTACGTACGGGTCCACCACGCGCATGCGTCTACCACATCTCTCGCTTTCTAGGAGAAAGAGTAGGGTACGCGGAACATGTGTTTTCGCAGGGAATTTCCCCGAGTTGGGCATGTCTGATTTATTGTGATAATTCATCAAGAGTTTGTTCATTAGTCGGAATCAATATCTTTTGACATTTGAACATTTTGGTGGTCGAATGAATGAACAAAGTTTTAAAGGGTCCGGGTGTCTAAATGGTCCAGCAAGGATCTGGATTCGGACTCATAATAGTTTCAAGAGGTTCGACTCAGGACAATTTTAACAATTTAAAGGGTCCGGGCTCGGACCACGACCCTGTCTCGGTTCAATCCCTGCTTGGAGTGACTGAAATCAAAATTGCCCTACTTGAAGCCTTCAAACCAGTTTTGAGCTGTTCTAGGAGGACAAAACGAATGTTTCAGATGGCCTCTGTAGCTTTAGAGCATCAATGTCTTTTACAAAAACATATTGCAAAACAAACAAATCGCACGAGCAAGGAAATTACAAGGCCTACTAAATACGATCAAAGTAATAAAGTAAACATAATACGTTAATGCGTTGCTATTAAACTCTGTCTACAATCGTTACAAAATTAAGTATAAATATATGAGTTAGGTACCATGACAGTTATGACCATCCCCTTGGAAACCAATATCACAGTGGCAGGCGTAAGTCGTCTGGAGGTTCAGGCAAGATGCATTTGAGTGGCATTTGTGGCCTTTAGAGCAGTAATCCACCCCTGGTTAGTTTAGGCAAGCCAGAAAAAATCAGAAAAAGTTAAATTAATATTAGTATCAGAGATTTTAAGACTTAAAAAATAATCATGCTTATGTGTATGTGGACATTAGGATCATTAATTTTATACGGTAAAACCAAAAAAAAAATCCGTCAAATCTAAACGCACGCAAGTTATGTTAGTACCTTTTTATGTCTAAATAAGCTGCGTGGAAAAATGGCTGTAATTAAAAATATATTACACTTTTTCTAAATAATAATGTTCAATGATAATGATAATAATAAAAATTCCAAATTGTTCTTAAATGTAATTGTAAAGAAGTTTTTTTAATTGGCATTTGTCACCGGACTCTTCTGTCAGGCAATATAAATCAGTCCTGCCTTAGACATGACATTTTATAATTTCCCGGATAAAAATATTTGGTATTGATTTTGTCTTGTGTAAAGACTAATCCAAGACAATTTCAAGTTATGCTGTATGTCTAGGTCGTGAGACAGAACCAGACTGTTTTTGATGTCTTAAGACGAATATTTTTGACTTGACAAAAATTTATGGCTTGAGACAAGATTATTTGACTTTGAAAGATCCTGAGAGATTTATAACTCAAAGACAAGCCAAAAGGCTCCCAAGGCCTCCGACAGTCATCACTAATCCGCTTTAAATTTTACAGAATGTTTATATTGTTTACCTTCATGGTATTTATTTTTTATGTATTAATAATTTTGTTTAGCTGCAATTATTATTTTCTTTGGATGGCGAATCTAAAAATGCTGTCAATTTTTCTTCTATCTGCAACAGTTCACTAGATACTTGTAGAAATGGACAGTTTTAATCTTTTTATGAAAATTTTATGTCTGTAGTTGTTGAGATCTACAGGTTCCGCATTTTTTACTTTAAAATCAGTTATTACAAAATGTGTGAAGGGAGTATTGGGAAAGATGGAGAAGAAGAGAAGAAGAGAAGGAAGGAGGAAGAGGAATGGAGAAGGAAAGATTGTAAATAGAGGAGGAAGTAAATATAAGTAATTGTAAATATTGTAAATAGTAGATAAGTATTAGGTATTAGTCGCGGAGGCAGAGTTTGGTAATGCGAGGCAAGCAAGAAAGTAGGGACATGCGAGCGAGGCGAGGCGAAGCGAGGAAGGCAATGCGATAATAGCGAGCGGCGTTAGATATAAGGTGTGGAAGGATGTTAGTTTTAAGGGTTAGTTGTAAGAAAATTCTGTAAAAATGGAAGTGTAAGCAAGTCAATTTTTTAAGGCCAGCAGGCTAAAAAATAAACGTTTATCTATCTACTAAGCAAATGTCAACTGTTCGCCCCAGCCTAACTGGAAGTGGCAGGCCCTGTCGATAATAATAAAGCAAATACATAAATTATCCTTCCGTATCTCAAGACAAGTCTACCTGGTCTTGTCGTGGCACAGCTACAGCCATAAATGCAAGACAAATCTGTATATCTCTAATATCTAGCTGGTGAGCTGGAACCAGACATAATGGTCTTGAAGACATATTGAAGACATTTAAGGAAAAATCAAGACCAAATATTTTTACCCGGGTTAATTGACCTAAATTCCATTATAATGTGTATTTTCCAACAAAAAAATGTCAAGTTTGTTCGTAAATTTGGGAAATTTTGCAGTTAATATTATTAGATATTTTAGTCACGGATAGGGGTTTAAACTTAATTCAATTGACATACATTTTATTTTTAATTACACAAAAATTATTATTTTTGTTTCGGCCACGGATAGGGGCCAAAACTTAAAAGACCAAAAATTATTGAATTGATAAGAAATTATTATTATTTTTATCAAATGATTAGTAAACCAAAAAAGAATTTCAGACTTATCCTCAGTGATTATCTACTATCTCCTTCTCTCCCATTCTTCTACCTCCACATGTTATTCTGGTTACACCGCGCGAATCGAGACTTGAGTTGGAAATCGCTAAGCAACCACATATGTAATATAACTACACTGACACAATTTAAACATTTTTTTATTAATATAAATTTCAAGAAAAACAGATTTTCAATTAAGAATTAGGATAATTTTTATTTTGTGATTCGAGAAGGAACCTCCTGGTTTGAAATCGCGGAGAAACTGACACGTTTTTCTGAGTTTCATAGTTTCAGTAATACGAAACATAGAATTTTAAAGAGAATTCATAGCTGTAAAACCCGACAACGTCGCACTGCAAAAACTGACACATTTTGACGAAATTCTATTAGTTTTCTTCCCTCTTGTTTGAAAAACCGGTTGATAGATTCTGGAAAATGAATTCCTTAAGGGATTTATTTGCCCTCGTTTTGTGATTGTAGTAGACGAGAAAAACAACTTGTCTTATTTCTCAAAAATCGAAGGATTTAAGCACTCCCGATTTAGGAAATTGGAAGAGAATTAATATATTTCTTATTATAATTCCAAACATTTTTTGTTTGCTCATTTTAAACAAGATATTGTTTTTAACATAAAAAATTGTTCGTTTTCTTAAAAAAAAAACTCATTTTAAGTGTTATTGCAATGAAAGTAAATTAGCACTGATATGTGCAACCGTCTTAAACAATTTGTATTATTTCTCAAGAAATCAAAGCTTTTAAGAACTCTAGATTTAGGTGCGGCAACTTAAATTTAAATAATTTCATTCAACGTCAATTCTCAAATTAACTTCCGACCAATTACTGTTCTTAACAATAGAATTGAAAATCACACTTATTACTCTCGACGAAAAGAACACTTCCCCCCACGTAATATCAGCCTAAGCTGATTGCAGCTTAGGCTAGGAGAAATTTTGAGACATGGGACAATGTATAAACCGTCCATGATCGTGTAAAGAATATGTAGACCAGATCTTCCGCCACCTACTAGAGCAGTCCGACCACTCGGTGCTATTTGCCGTTGTGAATAGTTGAACCTCTCCCGATAAAAAGGGAATACTGAGGGGAATACGCGTGGATTCAGCCTGAGAAGGATTGTCCTGAAAGTCAATTTTTAAAATCTTTCGAATTTTAATTTGAAGGACCGATACTTACAGAGAATTTCAAGGCGCATCTTTTCTTCCTCTTGCAAATATTTGTAGGTTTTGTAGTTTTTGGAAGTAATTGATAAAAACTAGATTTTTCGAGAACAAAAAAAAGGGTCTCCCGGGTTTCCACACAAAAACGGCTCCCAACCCAAATGACTTTCGTAACAACTATTTGAAGGCACTTGGCTGATGATTGGTTTTTGCCAATCTTCAGCCCGATAGCCGCTATATTGGATGAGTAATCGTTGATTATGCGAATTTCGTTTTTCGCAATTTTCAGCTAAAATAATCATCGGAAACATCTGAAAAAAGCACAGTACTTCTTGGCATCAAGAGACAACTCCGTACATTAAAAAAATCCATGAACAATGTCGATTTTTTCAACATCGATGAGTCCCTCCGAATTATTGATACGAAATCTCTTTTGGATTCGGGCCGCTTTTGTATGGAAACTCGGCGAGACCCCTTTAATCTTTTTTCACTTCAACTCACACTACCCTAGCCATTTTTCAGAATTTATCGATTTTATTAATAATAAATTCCGTTTTTAAGTCTTTTAAAACGAGTTAAGAAAAAAATGTGCATAATTTAATGAACAAAACAGTTGTGAATTTTTTTTCAGACTTTGCAAAAATCATTAATTTTAACCTGTAAGCTCTTTCTTTATGGAGCGAATTTTAAGCAGCAGAAAATTTACAGCGAGAAAGTTGTTGATTAAGATCTAAAGAAGTTTTCTGGAAAGTTTGAGCTTAATCGGATGAATGGTTCAAAATTATGAATGTTTGAAATTGCAAGAGGCAATCTTGACGCCGCGCCGCCCTATACGTGTGCTTCCTCGCCCTCGGCTACGAACGTGTTGCAGCGGACGATATATAAAGTTCAAGTCGCATCTAGGGCAGCGTCAAGATTGCTGCTTGCAATTTAAAACTTTTATAATTTTTCGATCACTTATTCGATTGAGCTAACACTTTCCAGGAAGCTTCTTTAAACCTTAATCAACAACTCTTTCACTGGAAGTTTTCCGTTGCTGAAAATTCGCTTGATAAACGAAGCGCTTGAATATGGAAATTCATTATTTTTTCAGTCTTAAAAAAAATTAAAAACTTTTTTATTTATCAAACTATTTACGTTTTTCTCTCTTAGCTGGTTTCAGAAGACTTAAAAACGTATTATAGTATTAATAAAATCGTTAAATTCTGAAAATTGGCTAAGTTAGCGCGAGTTTAAGTGAAAAAAGATTGAAATTTTTTGTTTGAGAAAAATGTAATTTTTATCAATTGCTCAAAAAAAATGCAAAACCTATAAATATTTGCAAAAGGAAAAAAAGATGCGACTTGAACTTCTCTAAAAGTATCAGTCCTTACAATTAAAATTCGAACGATTTTAAAAGTTGACTTTCAGGACAATACTTGTCAGGCTGAGTGCACGCGCATCCGCTTTTGATCGGATGAGGTTCAGTTAGGTGAAATCTTTGCTGTTTTTTCGAAAGATATCATTCTTAACTGACCTAAGTATCATAATTGTAAAGATTCTTTAATTGGAATTAGGATCTATAACATTCATTTTTGTTCTGCAATTAATTCTTTTGAAAATTTTAAAAAATAAAAATAATTTTATGTTCCGCCCCGCACAATTTAATTGATCTAAATTCCATCATAATCTATAATTTCAAAAAAAAATGTTATGTTTGTTCGTAAGTTTGGTAAATTTTGCAGTGAATAGTATGAAACATTTTAGCCACAGATAGGGGTTGAAACTTAATTTAATTGACATAAATTGTAATCTTATATCTAAATTCACAAAAATTAATATTGTCCCGGCCACAGATATAAGGGGTGGCGGGGGATCTTGTTTACACATTCTTGACACGATCATGGACGATTTATACATTGTCTCCTGTCTCAAAATTTCTCCTGGCCTAAGCTGGAATCAGCTAAGCATTTAATGACAAAATAACACAACAACCAAAAAGTTTTTCGAATTACAAAAAGTAATTTATTATTTTTATTTCTTTCTCCTAAATTGAGAGTGCTTAAAAGTTTCGATTTAGTAGAATTAAGACAAATTATTTAAATCTTACTGTACGAAAGAAAGTTACATCTCGTCTACTTCAATCAAAAAACGAGGACAAATAAATCCCTTCAGGGATTTATTTATCGGTCTATCAACCAATTTTTCAAACAAGGGGGAAGAAAACTAATAGAATTTCGCCAACATGTGTCGTCTAAGTACAAGTTTATTCAGAAAAACGTATCAGTTTCTCCGCGAATTCAGATCAGAAGGTTCCTTCTCAAGTCACAAAATAAAAATTCTCCTTATTCTTAATGTAAAATCTGTTTTCCTTAAAATATATATAAATAAAAAAGATTTTTCTGAAACCCGGATTTCAGTAAACTGGATTTGTGTTTTCCAAGAACTGATGCCGCGCGGCGGTTTCCGTTGAGAGGAGCCGCGGGGCTGGAAGGGGAGGACGCCCTTGGTCACTCATGCGTGACAAAACATTTGCATAGCAATAAAGCGCTGTACTCTAACGGCCTAATTGGATAACTGCATCAGGTCGCGTCACATTGCGTCAGTTCACTCACAGTGTTCCCACAGCCCTGATGTTTACGTTCGGAGTTACATATGTGATTGTTCAGCGATGTCCAACTCAACCCTCGATTAGCGCAGTGTAATCAGAATGACATACAGAGATAGACTAATGGGAAAGAAGGAGATAGAGGAAATTCACTAAGGACAAGTCTAAAATTCTTTTTTGGTTGACACATCATTTGATAAAAATAATGATAATTCCTTATCAACTTAATAATTTTGTATCCTTTAAATTAAGTTTCAGCCCCTATCCGTGGCTGAAATCGACTAAAAAGGTACAACTTAGGCTAGTGTACGTATTAGGGTGGTTCAAAAAATCTTTTTTTTTTGCTAGAGGTCAACACTCCACCCTATTTTTTGAGGTTTCCGGAAAAAGAAGTTGCATTATTTCTTTTCAATTTGCCATTCTTAAGACGTGCGATCGGACCTTTGAAATTAACATGCGTTTTTAAATGGGAAAAGCTCAGTTTTCGAAAAAATGGTGGAAAAAATACTTGTTATTAAGTTTATGTAAATTTAATTTTAGCTACTTCTTAAGAAATATACAAGGATTTATTTTCACCCCATAGCGTTCAGTTTTGACTACCAAAAACTTTGTATTGTGCCCGGAAAATGCCCCGAAAATGTAAAATAGCAGTTTTATTTTGAATTAATGCTAGAGACGGGCTTTTTTGAATTTTTTCAGCATGCATTTTTTATATTCAAGAAGTGAAGAGTTTACAAGTATTTTTTACCAAATTTTAAATTATTGAAACAATTATTATTCGTTAAGAAATTTATATTTCTCCTGTAAATCATAAAAAGTAAGTATTTTTTGTAGTTAATTACACAGGAAATGAATTTTGAGAATAATATTTGTTTATTAAGTTATTTTTCAATTGCTTAAACAATTTATATTTGATTTAATTTTTGTTTTCCTACAGAATCATCAGAAGTTCGTGTTTTTTAGAATTAATGACACAATTAATGAATGTGTGGAGAAATATTTGTTGTTGAAAACATTCTGTAATTATTTAAACAATTTCTATTTGTTTAAATTTTATACATGTTAAATTATGAAAATTTAGGACTTTCTTAAACTAATTACATACTTAATGTATGTTAGGAATAATATTTCTTGTTAAAGACATTATTAAATTGTTTTTCAAACCATTAATAATCATTCACTTCTGACTTTTAATGAGAAAGGTGGAGCAAATTGTGTTTTTTTTTAATCTCTTATACTATGCCGATTCTCAGTAAAATATTGTTTCATTCAGAAGTTATACCCCAATTGATTATAATTATTATTATAATCAAAAGCCACAGGTGGATGATTATTTATTCTTTAAACATTCGATAATGTCTTAAACAAGAAACTGTATATTGAAACAGACGTATTTTCATTATCTTGATTTTATAATTTGAAAAAGTGCTGATCGCAAGTTTGAGCGCGACTAGGGCTCGCGTCTGTTGGATCTCGCGTTTCGCGCTCGATAAAGGGTAACCTCGCGGTTCGCGCTCGGACATATTTATTCTTTGCACTTGGAATACTTGAATGAAACTTTATCAAAAAGATCACTTTTAGATCACAGTATTTATATGCGTCTTCATTTTCTGATTTTTTTACCTAATTAAGTATAGTTAAAGATTAAGTTGTTCAAAGTTCTGTAGACTTTGAGGTAAACATTCTCATCGTGACACTCGCGCTACGCGCTCGATTTCTGAGAGAAATTTGTAAATCTATATTTATTTTCTGAATTACCATGAAATAAATAAAAAAAAATTATACAATTCTTTCTTCAGATATTCTTCCTAATCTCGCGTTTTTAGGCTAAGAATAGGATTTTTGTTTTCATATTATTTTTGAGTTCTGTCAAAAAATGGTGCAAATAAATGTTGTAGGAATTTTTAAATGCTGAAATTCCTCCAAAAACTATTCCCCACATTTTGCGTTCTTTATTGGCTCAAAATGTGAATTTTCGACTTTTTTTCATAGTATTTTCGATGAATAAAACCAAAATGACAAGTCCTATCAGAAAATGGTTTAAATAAATTTTGTAGGAGTTTTTCAAACCTGCAATTCCTTGTTGAAATTGTTTTCCTCATCTCACGCCGTTTGATTCGAAATTTGTATTTTCGATTTTCTGCATAGTACTTTCGATAAATAAAACCAAAATTACAAGTCCTATTGAAAAATGCTTAGAAGAAATTTTTTAGTACTTTTCAAATGGTATAATTGCTCTTTGAAATTTTTTTTCGTATTTTGCGTCATTTGGTTCAAAATTTAAATTGTGTGGTGTTGAATTTCGGACAATTATAATACTTTCTCCATCATAAATCATAATCCATCATAAATGATAATTTTCTACAAATTTTTCATTTTTATTTTTAATGTCATTTTTTATGATTAAAACCAAAACTACGCGTCCTATCAAAAAGTGATTTAATACAGATTTGTACGTTATATGTATTTTAGGTTCACAATTTTTCTTTACTAATTTTTTTTCGTAACTTGTAACGTTTCTCCAAAAAATTTATTTTTTTATTTTCAGTGTTATTTTTCACGAATAAGACAAAAACTACGCGTCCTATCAAGAAGTGATTATTAAAAAATTTGTAGATCTTTTTTGTTGTTTGACTATAGTTCAACCATAAAATTAAATTTTTGATTTTTCATTATTTTTTGTGCAATGAAAATTTAAATTTTCAATTTTTCAAGAAAATTCTAAGAGTTGTAAAAATAATCTTGTAGCGCTTTCAAAAAGCAACGTTTCTTTTCCTGACTTTTTTTTATATCGTGCGCTGTTTGGATTAAAATTTTGATTTTTTAAATTTTGTAAATGCTTTAACTCTGATAATTTTTTTTTAATAAAAAAAAAACTCATGAGGATAAATTGTTCGGCTTTCTGAGCACTACGGATAGCCGCACATAATAATTTTAAATCTTGAAAAAAAATAGTCACAAGAATTTTGAAATTGCTCTAACTTTTTTAATTTCCATCCAAAATGGCTGGTTCACCAACTCGTTCTTTCATTTATGACAATTCTAATACTTTCGCAATCATAAATGATGAAAATGTAAAAAGTAGAAAGCAAATTCGCAGGTCTAAGTTAGGCGAAAATTTTTGATATGGAGCATTTTATTGCATCTTGTCTCGTCCTTCCAAAAATTTAACTTGTTTATTTTCACTGTAATTTTCCGCGACTGAAGGAGAAAAAATACGCGCTCTAGTGTCAAGAGGTTCAAAGCAAAATTGTAGATATAATTTGGGCGAAAAATTTCGTTACTCAAAATTATTATTGTATCTTGTGTCGTTTTTCCAAAATATTTAATTTTTTCATTTTTAATGTATTTTTTTACGATTGAAACAAAAACTGCGTGCTCTATAGAAAAATTATTCATAACAAATTTAAAGATCTTTGTTGGTTAAACAACTTTTGTCTATTCATTTTTTCTCGTACCTTGTGTCGTTTTTCCAAAAATGTAATTTTGTTATTCTCAATGTTATTTTTTAGGATGAAAACAAAGACGACGCATTCTTTCAAAACATGATTCAAAAAAATTTGTAGATCTTTTTCGGCTGAATAACTTTTGTCAATTTATATGTGGGTAGAAAGTAAGGAATGGGATAGAATAGGTCCAAAGCTGCCAAGGGGGTATAGGTGGAGACTACAGGAGGCGGTTAGAGTGAAGAAGAAAGGACGTGCTAGTGGGGGAATTATAACGGGGGTTAGAGCTGGATTAGTGGAAAAAGTTCATGGAGAGGACGAGGGGGAGGGAGTGCAAATGAGGGAAGTAAAGATAGGAGGGGTAACGTGTAAGTTTGTGACAGTTTACAATAAGGATGAGAGGGAAAGAATTAAAGTAAGGGTGGAAGACTTGCTAGGCGAAAGAGAGGAGGGTATGGTGGTACTGGGTGGGGACTTTAATGCGAGGATAGGGAGGGAAGAGGGCCTTTACAGGGAAGGGGAGAGCTCCGAAAGGAAATCGAAGGATAAGATAATAAATAAGGAGGGGGAGATTCTAAGGGACTGGATGGAGGACAGAGGCTGGGCGGTGGCGAATTGCATGGCAACTGGGGACGAAACGGGAGAATACACATATGTAAGTAAGGTAGGGGTATCGGTGATAGACTATGTGGTCATGAATATGCAAGGATGGGAGGAGACGGACAAATTCGCAGTAGAGAAGAGGGTGGAATCAGAACATCAGCCATTAAGACTGTGGATGAGAGGGGAGGGTGGCGGAAGGCAAGGTGGGGAAGAAGTCTCGATAGGAGAGAGGGTGACCTGGACGAGAGAGGCGATAGAGAAGTATGAGGAGCAGTTAGGAAAGGTACGCTTTGAAGGAGAGACGGTGGAAGAGATATGGGAGAATCAGAAAGAGAAGGTGAAAGGGTGTGTGTAAAAGAAGGTATTTAGAAAGAAGAAGAAAGAAATGGTAAAGCCGTGGTGGGATAGGGAATGTAAAAAGATGAAAAGGAAGGTGAAGAGGAAGTACAAGAAGTGGAAGGAGGGTAATGCGAAAAGGGAGGAGTACGTAGAAATGAGGAAGGGGTTTAGATTGAATTGTAAGAAGAGAGAACAGGAAAAGGAGAAAGATCTGGAGGAGGAGTTAGGAAATGTTAAGATAGAGGGGGACTTCTGGAAGATAATAAATAGGTTTAGGAATCTTAGAGTGGGGATAAGCGAGAATATAGGGAGTGAGGAGTGGAGGGAGTTTTTTAAAGAATCATTTCAGGGCTCAGATTCAAGGAAGAGGCATGGTGGGAGTAGCAGAACAGGGGAGGCAGAGATGGAGGAGTTGAATGACGATGAGATAGAGAAGCAGATAAGGAAGTTAAGAAGGGCTAAAGCAGCCAGGCTGGTCGGGGTAGAGAACAAAGTATGGCTGTTTAGTACACAAGAGGTTAGGGAGAGGCTGAAGGAGTTAGTGAAGACAGTATGGAGGGGGGAGGGATTCCCAGGAGGGTGGAGAGCAGGATCAATAGTACCAATGTATAAGAAAGGAGATAGGGACAGACAGGAAAATTATAGAGGGATTACGCTAATAAATACGGCGTATAAAGTATACGCGATGGTGTTGACGGAGAGGCTGCCGAAGGATGTCGAGGGGAAAGGAATATTTCAGGAGGCGCAGGCGGGCTTTAGGGCTTTCAGGAAGGTTACCGACAATATCTACGTTCTGCAGCACGTGGTGGATAGAGAATTAGGGAAGAAGAGGTCGAGAGTGTACGCGTTCTTTGTGGATCTCAAACGCGCCTTTCCTTCGGTGGATAGGGGGAGGTTGTGGAAGGCGATGGAGGATAGGAAAGTGGAGAGAGGCCTGACCGAGAGGGTAAGGGAGATATATGAAGAGACCAAAGATAAGGTGAGAGGAGGGGATTTCGTAGGGATTCTGGATGGATAGGGGGTTAAGGCAAGGGTGTCCGCTTAGCCCAACGCTTTTTGCGATTTTAATTGCGGATATGGAAAGCAAGCTGGAGGCCGGGGTGGTAGGAGGTGTCAGGACAGGAGGGGTTAGAATTTGGTAACTAGCGTATGCAGATGACATAGTGTTGCTGGCAAAAAGCGAGGAGGCCTTAAAGGAGATGATGCAGGGGTTGAGAAGATACCTGGATAAGAACAGGCTAGAGCTGAATGCGGAAAAGTCCAAGTTTATGGTGTTCAGAAAAGGAGGGGGAAGGAATAAGGGACGGGAGTGGAAGTGGAAGCGATAGGCGGTGCAGGAGGTGAAAGAGTTTGTGTACCTGGGCTTCTTTTTTCGGAGGAATGGGGGAGTGGATGGCCACATAAAAGAGAGAGTGAGGAGGGCAACTGTGGTGATGAGGCAGGTGTGGGTGTTGGGAAAGAAGTTATTCGCAGATGATTTTGGAAGGAGAATGAAATTGTTTGACTCACTAGTGATGAGTGTGCTATTGTATGGAGTAGAGGTGTGGGGTTGGAAGGAGAGTGAAGAGGTAAATAGGACACAGGAGAGGTATATAAAGTGGACGCTGGGGTTGGCAAGGAACATGCCTAATTATATTGTCTGGCGGGAAACGGGGAGAACGAGTGTAGGAATTCTAGCGGGGAGTCGAGTGTGTAAATATAAGGAATGATTTTTTAAAGAGGGGGGAATTAACCTGGTTAGGGAGTTTTGATGGGAGAAGGAGAACAGGAGAGGGAGTGGGTAGATGGAGGTTGAAAGGGAAAGGTATTTTAGGACGAATGGTAAGAGAGAAGACAGCAGGGGAAGAAAGAATAAGAGCGTCAAGGTTTAACAGGAATTATGTGTGCATTATGCCAAGGGCGAGAGCGCAATATTTATGTGAGAAAGGAGAGAAAGGAACTCAGGAGCTTATAGCGAGGATCAATCTTAAAAAAATAAATGTCAACAATTATTCTTTCGAATGACAATAAATAATCCCATAATAAATTTGAATGTTATGAATTTTTTCAATTAAAAAAAAACCTGTAAGTAGATCACCCTTTATATATATTTATATGTATATAACTAAAAGTTTGTCATAATATATATATATATATATATATATATATATAACAAGAGTTAAACAACCACCGCAGGGTCCCACTGAGAGCAACTGCCATCTAAAAAAAATGTCAATAGCCCCCAGTAGAACCGCGGTAAATCACACCTATGGCCACGTTTCACAACCGTGAGATAGGTGGCCACAGGGAACGACGAAATCACAACGACAGGCCGGCGAAAACCTCGTGGGTCTTGAGGACACGAAGCAACCCAAGCCAGCTTTCTGCATCCACCTCGCAAGTGCCTTGGCATATTTTCAACACGCGGGTATGGCTTTAAGGTTACGAACCAGTGATAGCTTCGCACCTCTGAGAGCACCTATCACAAGGACAATTACTTTCACCGAATATTTTGTGTACAATCGTTGCAGCTTTCTTTTAAGATCTTGATACCCCTCCTCTTTTTCTTTCTCCTTGGCAGTGATGTTGTATTCAGACGGCGCCGAGAATTCGATCACGAATATAGCTCGTTTCTCGAAGTCTTGGAGAACAATGTCAGGCCTCGAGTGCGCAACGGAGACTGCTGCCCGAAAATCGTAGTTCCAGAAAATTTGGCACATCTCGTTTCGGACAATTGACTTTATCTCCCTTGGAGCGTTCGGCAGGGCAGGGTCGCGACCAAAACCGTAAGAGCGACAAAGATGGTAATGCACTCTTAGGGCCGCATTATGCCTATAGATATACGTAGTTCCTGCGTGGGTCGCACACCCTGATAGTATGTGTTCTAGGTACTCAGCGTGTGCATGACACGCTCTGCACCTATCACTGGGAACTTTTTGACATAAAATGCGCTCACGGTATGCTAAGGTGGAAATGACACCTTCCTGGCATTCGAGAAATAAAAGCCTCTGTACCTGAATTGAGATCTGATGATTTGGAGGAAAGCCAAAGACTGCCTTTCTACGTTTCTGTGAAAGTTTCCGTGCATTTTCTTGTCGAGTGGCTGTTGGTGAAATTTTCCAACCTCTGCTTTCTTTACTTCGGCTTTTAGAAGTGAAGCATCTAGATGGAGTAATGCACTTTTCTCACTTCTGATGTTAAAATGCAGGCCAAGCGTCTCGGCCGCTTGCTCCGCGGCTTTGTAAAGGAACGCTCCTTCGCCAATCATCTCGTGGTCCCTAACCATCTTAAGGAGAGGATCTCTGCCATTTGCAACGATGTAATATGTACTTAGAAGAATTCGATTATGAAGACACTGGAAATTCACAAGTCCGCGTCCGCCTTGACGGCGTGAAATGTATCTTCGCGGAACTGACGAATTGATATGCAAGCTTTTATGCATATGCACGATCTTACGTGTGATGACATGAAGGGCTTCAAGCTCTTTCTTCGTCCATTGAACCACCCCAAACGAGTAGAGTAGAACCGGGACGGCAAGCATGTTAGTCGCAGATACCTTGTTCAACGCCGACAGATTGGAAGACCAAATCTGCTGAAGGAGATGCTTGTATCTGCTTCGGAGAGACTCCTTCACTGATGTTACGTCCTGAATACGGCTTTAAGGCACGCCCAGGTATGTATAGGCCTCTCCAGTATTAACATGGCTAATAACACTTATACCTACAAGCTCAGTGTCCTTGAGAACGCCAGTAATCTTTCCTTTCTTCAGATTAATTTTGGCACACTTGTCCAAACCAAAGTTCATCCCAATGTCTCCTGTGTAGTTCTTGACGATACTTATATCAGTTTGAAGTTTGCTTTTACCAGAAGCATAGATCGTCAGTTCATCCATATAGAATACATGTGTGATCTTATACTCGCGCTGATTAGTGTCGCCACAGAAGTATCCAGGATAATTTCGTAGTGCGAGAGATAGAGGCAGAAGTGGCATGCAAAAAAGAAAAGGGCTCGTGTTATCACCTTGAAAGGCACCCCTCTGGAAGGTGACGTTGTTCGTTGTCAGACGATAATTTCTACATGAGATAGTAAATCTAGTTTTCCAAAGAAGCATCAATTTCTCCACGCATCTCACTATGTGTGGATTTACCTTCAAGCTTTCCAACAGACACATGTTACGTCTATGAGAGGTTGAATCGAAAGCTTTCCGGTAGTCAATCCACGCCATTGACAGGACGCGCTGACGCGCTGCAGCGTTTTTACAGACGCACCTGTCAATTAGCAGGTTCTCTCGACAGCCTGCTACACCTTTTTTCGGGCCACGTTGTTCGTACATCTCTCGCCACACAGGCTCAATTCATCAAACAATCCTGTTGTTTAGGATAGCTGTATAGATCTTATACAGTGTGTTCAAACAAATTATTGCCCTGTGATTCTCAGGGTTGGACAAGTTGCCTTTTTTCGGAAGAAGTGTAGTGCGTCCTAACACCAGCCACTGTGGAATGGGCGTCTCCGACTTCAAATATGAGGTGAATATGCGGGCCAAATGTTGATGTGTAAAAGTAAACTTCTTACACCAGAAGTTCTTGATACAACCTGGTCCAGCAGCGGAAAAGTTCTTCGTGCCTCTAAGTGCTTTGTTCACCTCTTCGGAAGTGATTGGTGGACATCCGTCCTCAGATTTTATGAGGTTGTCGGAAAACTCCTTGAAGTGTGTGATTCAAGATCCTTATTTCTTGGGCAAACTTTCGAACCCTTTTCGTGAACGGTCTACCAGATGTTGTGTAGTCAATCACACATTGAACACGGGACGCATTCTGTCTAACCCATCCAATCTTCTTGTTCAGTTGATGCAAGGGTCTTTTGGTCCTTTGATCCATCGTCGGTTTTAGCTTTCGATTTGAATCAGCCAAAGCTCTCGCAGCCCCATAAACTGAGCAATTTATGATCCAGAGGTCGGACTCTTGCGAGATATCTCTACGAAGGGAGGCATCCATTTCAGCCAGATCTTGGGGCTTAGGAGGGACTTGCATGTTAATGTTCCTCCCTGTACTGAAATTGCGATAATCTCTCGGGAGGTGCCTGCTTTCTGCGGTTGGTGTTAATGTAGCTCCCTCATCTTCGGCTGCAGCTTGATCAAGCAGCGGTTGGGAAAGCGCTCCGCGTACATATCCATTTTTCCGGAGGTTGCCGGTGTGATTTCGCAAAGACTGATACGAAACGTGCTGAAGCTCTGGGTGTTTCTGGCATCACAGAGTGTGCATACGCGCCATAAAGCCTCCGCGAACAGGGATAATGCTGGCATCGTAGCAGTCTAGCACGTCATCCCTGAGTTAATCCGTCCACTCAATGTGGGCGTTTCGCCTGTTCGTCGTCGTGTTTTCATCTAAATTATTTTCCGCATCCCGAACTCTAGGACGATCGGCATTGTTTGCCGACCCATTGTCGGGTGCTCTGCGCGTTTGATCGTTTTTAACCACATCTAAAACATTTTGGTGTTATGGTGGTTTCATTGTTGCTCCCACGAGCATCTAGGGAAAGGGTTTATCCATCCTTGTAGAGCCCCGCGTGCAAGGATAAGGCTGGTACTCTGAGAGGTCGCGCGGTATCCCAGAGTCACCGTTTCAGACACCTTACCCAGGTGCCATTCAGCTTGCGGCACGGTTGTTATGCCTTCGCTTGGAGGTTATTTCTTCGGGACCATCCCTGGACAATTGTCCACGACTGCTTATTATTCATTGTAACCATATTCAGCAGAAACCCTTGGTACAGGGACCCTCTATCGGCAACCCGAGGACGCGTTCGGTGGCTTTGCCATAGGCCCTTCAGTTCTATTCCAAAGGAATCGAAACCGAATATATATATATATATATATATATATATATATATATATATACAAAGCCACCGAACGCGTCCTCGGGTTGCGGATAGAGGGTCCCTGTACCAAGGGTTTCTACTGAATATGGTTACAATAATTAGTAAGCAGTCGCGGAAAATAGTCCAGGGATGGTCCCAAAGGAATAACTCCTAAGCGGAGGCGTAACAACCGTGCCGAAAGCTGAATGACACGTGGGTGAGGTGTCTCAAACGGTGACTCTGGGATACCGGGCGACCTATCAGAGTATCAGCCTTATTCTTGCACGCGGGGCTCTACAAGGATGGACGAACCCTTTTCCCTAGCTGCTCATGGAAACAACAATGACAACACAAAACATAGTTGTAGGAAGTGCGGTTCAAAACAGTCGAACGCGCAGGGCTCCCGACAATGGGTCGGACAACAATGACGACTACCCTAGCGTTGGGGAAGCCAATCAAGACGGAGTCAATGCGATTGCCCGGCAGAATCTCATTACTTTTAAGTGGACGGATCGACTCAGGGACGATCTGCTGGAGTGCGATGATACCAGTATGGCCCCTGAACGAAAAGGTTACATGGCGCGACTGCATGCTCTGTGGTGCGAGAAACACCCAGAGCTCTCGGATTTTACGCAAAAACGGCTGCGAAACGGTGCCGAGGACCTCTGGAAAAGGGGTTATATAAGCGGAGCGCCTACACAACCGCAGCCAGAACAAGCCGGCAACAGAGAAAGAGAGGCGACACTGAGATCAACCTCGAAGAGGCACCCAATAGACGAAGAACGATACTTCAAGACCTGGAGAAACGTCAACATTCAGGTTTCTCCCAAGCCAAAAGATTTGACTGAACTTGATGATGAGCTTCGTGGAGATTTTTCCGCAGAATCCGACCTCTGGACTATGAATTGTAGTGTGTACAATGCAGTGAGAACTTTGGCAGATGCAAACCGTAAAACAAAACCAACGGTTGATCATAAAACCAAAAGACGCATGCATCAACTTAGCACAAAGATAGGCTGGGCAAGACAGTACGCGTCCCGCATTCAGTCTGTGATTGACTATATAACATCTGGCAGGACTTTCACTGCCAAGGTTCGACAGTTCACGCGCGAACTGCGGATCCGTCATCACACAATCAACAAGTTAAAGCTACTGACTATCAGGCTGCATATTGTTGACAGAATACGAGTACTATCTAACGCTAGGAGAAGTCTAGAGCGGAGAGAGAGGTGGGTCAGAGAAAATCAACAGTTTTCGTCTGACCCATCTTGACTCTTCCAAGAACCTCCAGTTAATGTCGACCATGCGCCCAAACCAGAGGAGGTCGGAGCATTTTGGAGAGAAGTCTACGAAGTCCAACATCCACTTGAAGAAGGCTCAAAGAACATAAATAGCTTCAAGGAGCTGTGCAATGCCCTCGTAACAGCTGAGGAGGAATGCCCACCTATCACTACCGAGGAGCTGAAAAACATATTAAGAGGCATGAAGAACTATTCCGCTCCGGGACCAGATGGTATCAAGACCTTCAGGTGGAAGAAGTTTCCTTCAACCCACCAGCATCTGGCCCGAATTTTCACCTCTTATCTAAAGTCGGAAGAGCCAATTCCGGGGTGGTTGGTGGAAGGGCGCACAGTGCTCCTGCCGAAGACAAGCAACTTAGCTGACCCTAACAATTACAGGCGAATAACTTGTCTGAACACACTATATAAGATCTTCACAGCTATCCTAAATGATAGGATTGTTCGGACAATTGGACCTGTGTGGCGAGAGATGTATGAACAACGTGGCTCAAAGAAAAGCGTAGCGGGATGTCGGGAGAACTTGCTCATTGATAGATGTGTCTGTAAAGACGCAGCATCCTATTAGGGATTTCTATCGATAGCCTGGATTTATTACCGGAAAGCTTTCGATTCAACCTCCCATAGATTATCATCTGTCTGTTGGAAAGCTTAAAGGTTCATCCACACATCGTGAGGTACATAGAGAGATTAATGCCGCTTTGGAAAACCAGATTTACTATCTCATCTGGAAAACATCGTGTGATCACTAACAGTATCACCTTTCAGAGAGGTGTGTTTCAGGGCGACACCATGAGCCCTCTCCTCCTTTGCGTCACATTATTGCCACTATCTCTTGCACTTCGCCATTCCGAAGGGTATCTCTGCGGCAAATCTGGAAACCGAAAGCATAAGGTCACTCATGTATTTTACATGGACGATCTCAAGATATATGCTTGGAATCAAGATAAACTACATCTGGCTCTAAAAATTGTTAAAGAGATTGGAATGGAGTTCGGGTTAGAGAAATGCGCCAAGGGTAATTTGAAGAAAGGAAAACTTAATGGCATCCCCGAAGATCCTGAGCTCGTTGACAGAAGCGCTATACGACACCTTTGCGCTGGAGAGACCTATTCATACCTGGGCCTGCCACAGAGCCGCATTCAGGACGTGATATCTATAAAGGATACTCTCCGATGCAGATACAAACGTCTCATCCGACGAATATGGTCTTCCGAACTGTCGGCGAGGAACAAAGTATCTACAACGAACATGCTTGCCGTCCCCGTAGTACTCTATTCATTTGGATAGTTCCATGGACGAAGGACGAGCTCAGATCCCTCGATATCGGGTCCCGAAAGGTTATGCACATGAACCAAAGCATGCATCTTCAGTCTTTTGTTCCACGACTTTACATCTCACGCCGTCAAGGTGGTCACGCAATACTGAATATTGAATGTCTTCACAACAGGATTATTCTGAGTACAGCAGATGTGGTCGCAAATGGACAAGACCCTCTTCTTAAAATGATCAGGAAACACGAAGATGTGCGCTAAGGGGCGTTTCTGTACAAAGCAGCGGAGGAGGCTGTGGAAACCGTTGGCCTTGACTTCAATATTAGAGGTGAGCAAAATGCATCAAATCTTGTCCATCTTGAATACTCACTCCTGAAGGCCTGGATTAAGAAAGCACAGGAGAAAAACTTCCACGAACAGCTCCTCGACAAGAGGATGCACGGCATCTTCCACAGAAATGTGGAAGATCAGTCGATGTCGTATGAGCTGACGTTTGGTTTCCTTAGATCACCTGGATTGAAGTCGGGCACGGAGGGATTCATTTTGGCATGTCAAGACGGTGTCATTTCCACTCTAGCATACCGTCGCCACATTTTTAGCCAAGACATTCCCGATGATAGCTGCAGAGCGTTTCATACACACCCCGAGCATTTAGGGCACATACTATCTAGTTGTCCAACTCATGCGGAAACGACCTACATCCAAAGGCACAATGCGACACTAAGAGTGCTTTATTACCATCTCTGTCACTCTTATGGCATTAGCCCAAATACCTCTCCGCTAAACACTCCTAGAGAAATAGAGTCAATTGTCGAAAATGAGAGGTGCCGCATATACTGGAACTTCATATTCTCGACAATTGTTTCTGTTGCCCACTCGAGGCCTGACATAGTTCTTCTTGACTTCGAGAAACGAATCATGTTCGTTATCGAATTTTCGGCACCAGCTGACAAAAACGTCACAGCCAAGGAGAAAGTAAAGGAAGAGAGGTGTAAAGACCTTATAAAGGAATTGCGATGGTTATACCCGGAATATACTGTTGAGCTAATAGTCTTGATCATCGGCGTTCTTGGAGGTCCCAGGGTTTTACTGGTTAATAGCCTGAAAAGCATCCCTGCGTGTCAACAAAATGCTGAGACACTTGCGGGGAAAATGCAGAAGGCGATCTTCCTTGGGTCGCTCCGTGTCCTCAGGGTGCACGAGACTGTTGCCGGATCATCGTATTGAATTCGTCGCAGACTGTAACCACCTATCTCACGGTCGTGAGACGTGGTTACAGCTGAAATTTTACCTTGATTTTGCTGGAAGCGGGAGCAATTTTTCAAATTAGCACCCGCTCCCGGCGAAATCCTGCGGTTGTCCTTATGACAAAGTTTTGACTATGTCTATATATATATATATATATATATATATATATATATATATATATATATATATGTACATATATATGCGAGTGTTCCACCTGCTCAGGAACTTGTACAGGATCCTTCATAGATAGTTTTTGCAAATGTGTCCCACTTGCACAGGATCCTGTACAGGTATTTGAATACCCAGGTTTCTCTATAGGAACGAGCGCAAGTTCCCTAACAGGATCCGGTTTCTGAATACAAGCCGTGAACGTCTGCAGTTCACCCATTCAAACTAAGGTACCCAGAGTTCACCACGAGGAGGTTGCAGTACGATTTTAAAATGCTTTCTTTAAATTGCCTTATTATTGTGAGTCCCTTCGCCTTTCACAAATCGGGGTACTTTATTATAATTAGGGTGTTTTTAAAAATATATCTTAGCCAGCACAGACGGGTTTTTCATAATATAATTCAATTTATAACTTTATAAGATTATTATGATTGAGATACAAATGAAGGTCATAGAATCACAGCCCTGTGATCAATGTAATGAGGAAGATGTTATAACCGCGAGAATCACGTTCATAGGAAATTTATCGTTTCTAGGGGAAAAACCCTGACCTGATGGGCAAAAGCCGAGGTCAGGTTCGTATTCAGCACCTGAAAATACATCAAGATATCATATTTGTGCCGCTTTTCAGACGAATTCAATACCAAGGGTACACTGTAAGAAAAATTTGTGGCAAATTTTCCATACATGTATTGGAAGTAATTAACCCAAAGAAGAATGAAAATTTTCTATACCTCAGTAGGGACAAATTTCCATACGCGAATCGGAATTTTCCCATACCCGACTGGCATATTTCGCGTACCTCGGTGTGGGAAAATTTCCACACGTAGATCGAGGTTTTTCCATACTCGGCTGGCATTTTTCCTATACCTCGGTATGGGAAGATTTCCATAAGTGGATCGGAGTTTTCCCATACCCGGTTGGTATTTTTCCTATACCCAAGTAAAAGTGGATGTGCTTTTCCAATGCGGGGATAGCATTTTTCCCATAACCGTTTGGAATTTTTCCCATGATTGGGCATGGGGAAAATTTGAAGTTTACGATGGAATGGAATTTTCACAATGGGTAATAATAACTAAACAATGAATATAATAAACAATGGTATGTAATATAAAATGAAATATACAAATGAATATATAAAGGAACTATTGTCATATTAAAATATCAGGAACAAAATCTGCTTCCTATCCTATATGGTCCATTCATTTTTGGACCTGAGGATTGATCGTATGTAGATTTCTTTTTTTCCTCCCTCTCTTGTGCCCCTGCTTCGGTCTGGTTTTTTGGAAAACCCTGCAAAAATGTCAAAAAGAGTTATTACTCTTACAAATTATACAAATTAAAATGGCTGAGTTTGAATAAACTTACCGTTGGATGAACTCCAAAGCTCTATTGCTTTTTCTCCGTACTTGTAGCTATAAGCATAAGGTGCAAGGAAGAAGCACAAAAACCCATCCAAAATGCTCCTAGGTTCTAGAATTCTGTCGCCCTCAGCAAAAACCTGGCACGTGACATTTTCGGCGAACAGAGAATGTCCTGCAATAAGATAAAATTATATGTAAATATATATATCAATAAAATATTCTTCTCTAAAAAATAGGTGTGCCACGAAAATCTCGAAAGCATTGTTTTCGTTTTTGCTCAATGCCAAATGGGTAATTTGGAAAACTTTAAGAAAAGAATGTTACCGAATTCACTCACATAAGGTAACATAATGTAAAATTTTATTATTTAACCAAAGCCAGACATATTCAGCAGAATTAAAATTTGTATTTGACATGAGAAAAAGTAACTTTATTGTCAAATATCAATCAAAAATTGTGTTTTTGCAATAGATGATAAATTTCTATTTTTCAATACTTTCACTGCATTAAATCAATTTAAATAATTACGTGAGTTGGTGTTTCTTTATACGGGCTTTTAATGACATTAGAAGAAAAAATCAAACAAATATTACCTCCAAATCTTTATCAAAAGTTCTTTAAATTAGAATCAAGAAAAATACAATCAATTTTTGAAGTTCCCAAAAATAATTGTAAATCCAAGTTTCAAAAACTCATCAGTGGAAATAATATTCAGGAAAATAGTTCTTCTACACACGCAATTAATACTAAAAATAATACTGTAAATGAAAAATGGTTTTTCAATACAACTAATATCCAAATACCTTAAGTCGTTAAAAAAACCGTTAGCCTTGGAAAAAATTTCGGTTTATATTTATCAAACAATAAATTACCTATTAAACATTTCGTTGTTGACTGTGAGTCTGATATACACCACATGTCAGAAGACAGTAGGAATCCAACCAGATCAAAATTTGTTAATTAAATCAACAATTCTTTACAACAAAACAATCCAAAAAAAACCTCTTCACTACCTCCGCATTAAAATTTAAAGGCGTATCGTATAAACAGAAATCGGGCTTTCCTATGGGGTTTCCCTTCTTCTTTACCTTAGCCTTACCTAGCAAAACTCCCATTCGAACTTCCATTGTATTTTCGTTATGTTGACGATATCATAACCGCAGTATCAAAAAATGAACTTAATGCCCATGAAATATAAAATAAATGTTATCAAGAACCTTGTAGGCAGGAATAGCATTCTTTCTCAGAATGATTTCCATTCTTAAAATATTTAAAAAATTTGAAAAAGTTTAACAACAAATAGTTAGCCCCTGCAAATGATTAACAGGATAATAAAAAACGCTTACATACTATCAAACATAAGAACTCTCACATAAACATTCAAACCCATCAACCGTCGACTAAACGTTCCTCTACAAATACGCACATACTAACGAGTAACACTTACACACACACTAACGAGTAACACTTACGCACACACTGACGAGTAACACTTACGCAAACATTCAAACCCATTAACCCTCGACTAGCCGTGCCTCTACAAACACGCACATACTAACGAGTAATACCGAAACGACCAACCCACATCAACCTGCGATCTCACTACAAGCAACGAAATATATGTATATCCCTACCATGCATACAGGGACTCTAGGAAAAATTGGCAGGTATTCTTAAACCTTTCGATGTAAAACCAGCCTTCCGTAATGATAATGATTTATCATGCATTTTTAAACCAAAGAAAGATTCTGGTTGCGACTCCTTCTACATAGGCACAACAAAACGTCCGATTAAATTCAGAATACATGAGCATACAAAGGACGCCTATAAACGACCTTCAAAATGGACAGAATTAACCAAACATTCCTGGTATGAAGACCACAGATTCAATTTTCAACAGACTAAAATCATTGACAAAATAAATAATTACAGGAAACGTATGCTACTAGAAGTTATTCACATTGCAAGTGAACCCCATACTGTCAATCAAAGAGCAGACATTCAAAAACTTTCTTCTTTTTAGAAGGCTTTATTTAGGAAACAATAAACAATTCTCACATCCCTTCCTTTTCTTATAAGGCTTTATTATAAAAACTTTCTATTCAATAAGTTTTTTCACTGCTTTTTGGACTGTTGTTTATCCTTTCATTATTAAAATAATTGTTACTGAAGCAATAATAACATATGATGCTAAATAAATACAAATAGACTTAAAAGAAGAACATATAAAAATTAACCAGAGCAATAAATCAGTACCCCTCAGTAACAAGAATTTAAAATGTAAATATAGGAAAGTCTCCGATTTCAAATTTACGACCTTCCCTTTAAATCTTACTGTACTCCGAGCTGTGATATGCACTTCTCCCACTAAAACTTTAAACCGCATGGCCCGTTCCACATAATGCCCTTAGACTTTCGGAAATCAGTCGTTTTCAAATAGTGACAACAGCAACTAGCCACTTTCGTTACAAAAGATGTGTTTTTCAAAAAAACGACAGAAAATTAAACTTGTCTGCAGTGTTCGGCAACGAATGTTATTAGTGCAATAGTGCTGTGATGATTTTCTTAAACAATTGCTAAGGTTAGTAATGACATATAAAGACATACATGAAAAACTGATGAGATTAGACAAATTATGAATAACTCAAAACTGTTTTTTCAAATGAAAAAAATTAAAAAATTCTTGAATTTTCATTACTATAATCAAGCAGTTTTCTAATTATTTTTCATCGTTTTCCATTATATAATTCTTCAATTAGTTCATTTATGTTTTATCTAAAATTATATATTGTTCGTCACTGCTATTTTTATTGAACGCATTTTAATGAAAATGTGAATTTGGTTTTGTTTAGCATATTACTGAAAATGTAAATTTGGTTTTGTTTAGAAATAAATCAAGGAAGAGGACTCCCACAAGAGTCGAAGCGTCTGATTGAAAAACACAGTTTTTAGATTACTGGACCCTAAAGCCCATACAAAGAAACACCAACTCATTTAATACCGGAGGGTCAATACAATTCCCCATCATGAATTCAAATAAATATATTTGAAAACCAAAACTTACTCGAGAAGGTAAATTTGGAATGGAAGATAATTAATTTTTCAACCAAAAAAAAGGGAAATTTCAACAAAACAGTTAATTTTTAAGCAAAGAAATTAATTTTTAAATCAAATAATGAATCTTCAACAAAATTTTGAATTTTAAAATGAATTTCCAAACGAACAGTTAAATTTTCGATCAAAGAAATCAATTTTCAACAAAAAATGGGAATTAGATACCAGCAAGATTAAGATTCTACCACAAGACACAAAGTTTCAACCAAATAGCTGTATTTTCAACTGAAGAAGATAAATGTTAATCCAAACATGGATTAAAAAAGGGAATAGTTCAATTTTTAGTTAAAAAAAATTAATTTTCAATAAAAAAGAACTAATTTTCAATCGAAGAAATGAATTTTCAACCAAAAACATTAATTTTCAGCTAAATTTTGAATTTTCAAAGAATTTTTCAACATAATAGTTTAATTTTCCACCAAAGAAATCAATTTTCAACCAATAAGGTCATGTTAAACCAAACATGTAAAAGTTAAAGTTTTTTAATATAAACATAAATGTTACATTTTTCTTACTGTTGAACTTAGAAAATAAAATTTTTATATAAAAATAGAATAATTTAATACATCTCTGTTTCAACTTTCTGGTCTAGGGGAAAACACAACTTTCGACCCGGTCAAGAGGCAAACAAACGATTTTTCAAGAAATAAACATTTGTATTTCCAACCACACAGTTGATAAAAAAGAGGAAATTTCAAACCATGAAGATGAGTTTTCTACCAAACAGAAAAACTTTTAATTAAAAATGATCAATTTTTAAAGAAGAATAAAAAAGTACATTTTCAGCCTTCAACCAAAAAAAAAATTTTAAGTGGTTAAACTTTCAACCAAGTATTTGTATTTTCAAGAAAAAAGCACGAATTTCCAACTAAATAGTCGAATTTTCAATCAAAGGGATAAATTTTTCACAGAACAATACATTTTCATTCTGTCACTATTATAAACAATCAGGAGCATGCTTAAAGTTATCGAGACCCAGCATCAGAGCAAGGGCGAGGAAAGATGCGGCTCCGAAATTGTATTTCTTCCTTCCACCAATGCACGCTCTCTAATATTACAAATATTTCAAATGATTGTATGCAATGAACTACGATATGAAGGTATTTTTTACCAAGATTCAAAATTTCTTTGTGCAAAAAACAGGCTGCTCCTGATGGCTTCGAATGAAATTGCTCATTTAAGAAATGCTACGCTGTAGCAACGTAACAGTGATGTATGAACTTAACATTTATATTATTATTGTATGTATAGATAATTTACTTACCGTGGGATGAACCTTTTCTTTTTTTCTGATTCTGGCACTAAGGATTGATTTCAATGAAAAACGAACCCAGTCAACACAAACCCTACCCTTTTCCATTGATATAAATGCCATTGATATAAATAAATCACGAAACAGTATTGTTACATTCCCAGAGATGTAACTTAACTCATATTTAATTTAATTTAAAGATGGTTCCTCGTTTTAGATTCCAATTTAAAATAGACTAGAAAACTGGGATGACGATAACAACCAGACTACTAGAAATAAATTGATGATTTCAAAAGGATTGAAAAAATATGAAAAGTTAAGGTTGAAATATTATATGAGAAAACGTCATAATACACCTGGATTCTCTTTCTTGACCAAGGTCCGGATTAACTTTTCTTGTTTGGTTTTAGTCTACCTTAAATAGGAATGACTAATTAATGAAACAAGCATATTTTCACTCTTTCTATTCGAATTGAGTACAACGTGCCTCTGCTATCCACTCTCAAGACCTAAGGCGTGGTACTGCAGCGGCTGGCTGATGCTAAGAATATTGGTCAGTGGGTTGAGAAGACAGGTCATCCCTTTTGGTATAAGATATACTGAGATTTCTGATGGTATTGTGTTGACGGGCCGACTCTTGGGTCCGGACTTAAGTATCGATGGTTCCTCTGTAGGCAAGCTTGTAATCTGGGCGCTGGCTAGAGATAGTGAAGACTGAGGAAGACTTGTGAACTTGTACTTGGAACTTTAAGTTTGTACTTTAATTGATTTCTTCTTCGAGATCGGTCGTATTTATACACGTTGCCCTTCTTTAGATCGACATATGGAGGAGAGATATTAAAGTCGGAAGAGCCCAATATTCCAATGAGTGTCCATAGTTTGTCATGTAGAATAGTGGGAAAAGTCTATATATCCAATTAGAATAGAGGATTTTTGTGTATGCCCATATTTGGTGAATTGCGCAGTGGTCCTAATGCACTCTATCCCTTCCTGAGTACTAGAGAAGTAAGTAGTTATAGGTGTAGTGGTATATGCATGAGAAGCCCATATTTGGTGAATAGTATCGTTCTTAGATATTAAGAGGAAGAAAGTTTTAGATGTAGTGGTAAAGTATAATGACCAATCACTGATTAGAGATGCCATATTTGGTGAACGGAGCAGTTGTCAAAAATTCATGTATCCCTTCTTCGATATCAAGATGAAAGAAGCTTTAGATATAGTGGTATCACATATTGAGATCATAAATATTTCCATGATTGTAATATATAGGCGTAATTATGTATAGGTGTAGATTCGAGGAATCTAACTTCCTATTTGTTCCTATAGGGCTATTTCTAAATATAGAATAATTCTGTGACTTCTTTTCGAGCGAGATTTCTGCTTATAATTTTTAGTTGATTATCGATGATTGGCATTTCCAGGATTAAGATTTTAGTTCCTCATGCAGAGGAATGCATGATAAAGACGTAAGAATGATACAGATGTGTCGTGCAGCTTCCAGTATTTCTAGTTGTAGGAGATTCCAGAATATAGTCGGTTTGTATCGTTATCTTGGTGACTGCTTAATGGGTGCATAACTGGTGGGCGTTTTCCTTGTGTTAGTGCAGCGAGAAGTGACGCATAGTATTTAGGCTATTGCGTTCTTCCTTTTGAATCTGGACCTTACAATTGCGTATTGGATTCTATAGACGTCTTTACAATATTTAAATATAATCTTTTGACTTATTTGTTTATTTATTGAATATGAATGTTTTATAATTATGATCCATTCGTTACAAGTAATAATAATTATTATAGAAGTCGAGGACGCGACAGTATTTATTTATTTCCATGAGAAAAGGTATCCTTCTATTGGTATTAAGTTGCGTATAGGGGCAAATAGCCAGATGAATTTCCAAAATTTTAAGTCCAGAACGAACTCCATAAGATAAAAAACGACTCCTCGGGGCACTTTTGAATTTGGAATTCCGAAAACCAACTTTTCGAGAAAAACGCATCTAAATTTGGCGAGTGCCATTAGGGCACGCGTTGAACTTTTAGTTAAAATATGAAAATTGCCCACTTTCAGTCACTTCCGGGACATAAGTATAATACAAAATAGACAGAGCATAACTTAAAGTATGATTTCCCAGAAAAAATCTCAAAAACGATCATTTAGATCTGTGTTCACAAAACCGTAAATTTCTCCTAAGCTGCGATTGACCTACGTGGTACCTTTTCTTGTGGAATGACACATATTATAATAATTTAAAAATATTCCAATTAATATTTCTATAATATTTATCTTAGCGGGAAATGTGCAGGAGGACTTGTATTTGAACGCTGGCAAGATTACCCGCAAAGATTCCGCTAGGATTCTGTGTATAATTCTCTTGTCGAGCATTCCCGCTGTAGATCCCGCCGAGATTTCCACCAAGATTCCCCGCCAAGAAATTGAGCAGCATCTGACTAATCACACTGTGATTGCTGGAAAGTCACTCTTGAAATTTGTATTTCTGCACTGCACTTTTATTAATGTTTTTCACATAGATGCTATGATCACAGTATGCTTTACTCTCCGTGATCCTTCAATCAGCACGGTTGCAGCGCATGCGCGCTTTACTGCTTATCACTGTTTTTCTACTTTAATTGAAGTTTTCCCATAGCCGCGTATGGAACTCTCGCAAGTGTATGGAAAATCTTCAAGCAACCAATGGAAAATCTCCATGCTTGTATGAGACATTCAAAAGTATGAAAAAAATTCCATATTTTCGCATGGGAAAATTTCTGACGGGATGGGAGGAAAATAGCGTCCGATTCGTATTCAAAATCCCAAAACATATGAATATATCATGCTCTGACCTGTTTCTAGATGATTTTAATACCAAGGGTCATTTTATACCCGAATGGCTGATTTTCCGCGTCTAGGGAAAAACCCAGAGGTTTTTGGGGCAAAATAGTGTCAGGTTCGTATGCAATACAATAAAATACATAAAGATATTATGCTCTGGCCTGTATCCAGACGATTTCAATATCAAAAGTTATTTCATACCTGACAATGCTGATTTTCTAAGAAGTTTTTCGCGTCTAGGAAAAGCCCTAGGGTGCTAGGGCAAAGTGATGTCAGATTCATATTCGGCGCACTTAAATACATAAAGATAGCATGCCTGACTTGTTTTCAGACGATTTCAATACCGAGGATAATTTCATACCCGAAAAGGCTGATTTTCTAGGAAATTTTCCGCTTCTAGGGGAAAAACCTAACGTGATGGGGAAAAACTAATGTTAGATTCGTATTCAGCGAACCAAAATACGTAATAGAGATACCATGCTCTGATGTCTCGCGCAAGGCACTTTTTTGTGGGCCTGTGTAATAGTAATCGTAAATGAAATAATTCTAGGTTACATCGATTCACTGAATACATTATTTCAGAATCTAATTTCAGTAAGAATTTAAGCAGTCAAAAACTTTCAGCAAATAAATAGTTATTTAAAAATTGGGTGAATGATAAAAACCAATAACTATGTCTTAAAACAAGTAAAAGGTTGCCTATAGGCCAGGACAGGTACATATGCCTGCCTTGGCGCAAAGGGTTATCCTGACCCTCTTAAAAACTTAAGCAATTTAGAAAACTTCCAGGTCATTTCTTCAAATTCCTAGAGCATTTTAGATATTTAGAAAAATGTGAAATTTGAGTTCAGAATTAAGCTTTCTTTTGTTTTGTAATTCGTTTAGCGGATAAAATTATAAGTGCCCAAATGCGAATTCCATAGGAGATACTACAAACTTACTAGGTCTAACGCATTTATATTTTTTTTAAAAACTAAAAAAACTGTGCGAGGTATTATATGGCTCTATTAAATCGTGAAAAGAGCACTTTAAAAAAAAAGCAACCATCTCCAAGGAAACCTTTTGCAAAAGACCGGCGTGTTTCAATAAACGCCGAACCTCACAGAGTAAAAGATCCATAACTTTTTATTTTCTAATTTAAAACAAAAACAAGAAAACATTTTCGAATCTTTACTCAACTCTATGGAACCACGAAAAGAACATCCTGGAAGAAGCAATTAACTCAGAAAAAAACACTTGTAAATGATGCGACGCTTCCCCAAAAAGGAAAATATTGACACATAAGGAGTTGCATGACTTTTCTTTTAATTAAAAAAAAAACAAGACAGTGCTTTCACGCTATTACTTAGCTTTATTGAATTGTAAAAAGAACAGCCAAAAATAAGTAATCGTTTTAAACAAGAATACCAAACATGGATTTTGACCTACTTCTAAAGCGAACTGGGCCGTAATCATCTACAGTAGGGCGGAGCAAATTCGGCCGTTTTCGAAATAGCTACTTGAACCCCTATGAATATGTTTTGGAGATCCCTGCCGATATCAAAATGCCCTAATAGATTTCTATACAACCTCATCTTCAGTCGCACATTGGGTTAGAAAATTTGAAATTTCTGTCAAAATGAGGTGAGAAAGGAGTTGTTATCCCTAGTAAAAATGACATTTAGGTATCAATAGAAGCCGTTTAGAAAACGTATAGCATACAGATGTAATCTTATATGACTCTAACTGGTTTCTAATAGGATTCTTATTTAAAATTTTTTTTCTAACCGGTCTCATTCGGCACTTATGTTCTTTTGTTAAATTTTTCTAACAGTATCTGCGGGGATACAATGAGGTATTCTTTTACTTGACATATTATTAAGTACAAAATTATTTTTCTAACCTGCTTTATTCCAAATGCTACAAGTACGAAATTGCTTCCCTAAAAGG